>WUAT03378381.1:0-10320 GCA_010015005.3 Ulmus americana
AGTCGGAGCGTGGTGCTGCGGTAGCGGTTTCTTCCGTCGGAGGGATCGGAGATGGAGAATCGGAGGAACGTTGATACCAACTATAGAGAAAACGGAGAACTCTCAAGGAAAAAATGGTATGCCAAATATCATATGTGAGATCTGAGAAAATAAGAGACCATCCCCCCTTGAGGGAGATGCTCCTAGTATATATAGGAATGAGGGAGTAAATGGGCTCTTAATGAGGCAAAGTGAATGATTAGTAGTTACACTCATTAATGGGGCTAGCTGTTGTACTCTATACCTGGTAGTATGAAAGGCCATGAGCTAATGGCCATAATAGAGCATTGATGGCTATCAAGGGAGTATTCAATACTATGTAACCCCCATGGGGAGTTAATAAAGAGTGTAGTTGAATTGTCAAGAGTCACCCATTGGAAGGTAACCTGATTTGACGTAGGAAGACCTGACCCATAGCATGACCTAAGCTGCAGAGTGCACCGACCCGTAGGATGACTTGGCCCGTAGAGAGGGGTGTACTATAGAGTGGAGCGACCCATGGACTGGGTTGACCCATAGAGTGGGTAGCATATAGAATGGGCCTAGTGTAGAGTCAACTGAAGCTGGGACAAGGAATTGAGCTGTCATGTTGAACCCAACCGTAGTATGATATGGCATGGAGCCAGCTGACTCATTCCAAGGGTAAAATGATCAATATGGATTTTTGCCCAAACAATGTTGAAAATTATTCAAGTTCTATATCATGGTACAAATATTATCTAAATCTAAATGATATCCAAAATATGTTTGAACCTTATAGGTCCTCATATAGTTTATTTTTTTTAATACAATTAAAAGATAAAAGTGTTTAAAAAGATAAAAAAAAATTATTTTAATTTTTTTTTTAAGTTTAGTTAAGAATTAACATTTTTTAAGTCAAATTTCCAAACTTTCCATAAATTTCCATCGATATCGATATTTTTGTAAAATTGAAGTACTGATTTTTCCATTGATACTGAAATTTTAATCACTGGTTGCACTTACACGTTCATACAACCTCTATATATATATATATATATAGGGGTGATTGCTTATTTGGCACTTTTAAAAAAAATTATTTAATACATAACACATAAAAAAAATTGAATACATAATCCTCTAATTCAATTAATAATTAAAATAAATAATTTATTATAATTAAATGAAAATTTTAATTTAAAGTAGAAAATAATTTTAAAAAGTACCCTTTAACTTTTTTTTTTTTTTTTTTTGTAAATCCTACCCTATTTATTTTAATTTTCTTTACATTCGCCTCCTACCCATCTTCTTCATTTTTTCTCCAAAACACAAATTCCAAAAGGTCCAAAACCTTGCCATTTTTTCTGATTCGAAGTGCAAAATGAACGGGAAGGAAGATAGAGACGATGGACTACATTTTTTTGGGCACAAAACGAGTTTATTGGAGCATTTGAAGCTCAAGATCCTCTGTTGTGTGAAATGTAAGATCCACATTTTCACTTTTTATTTATTTATTTTTTGAATGCATATTTTGTTGTAGTGTTTTAGTTACACTGTGGTGAGTTTTAAAGGGGAAAAATTGTTTTAGAGAAAGTTCTTGTTTGATTTTTAAGATTTAGATTTGGGCGATTTGGAGCAACTGTGTAGTCGCAAGAACTAGCAAATTACAGGTGAGCATAACTATATTTTGTGTTGGCGCGACTACTTAGTTGCGATGGATTGTAGTTGACTCAGTTGCTCCTCGAAAATGAAGAGCTATTGTTATGCACATAGCATGACTACTTGACGACTGAGTTAGTAAGCTGACATAATGAAGTGCAACTAACTAGTCTTACGACCGACTGACTCAGCAAATTACAGGCGAGCATAACTATATTTTGTGTTGGCACGACTACTTAGTTGCGATGGATTGTAGTCGACTCAATTGCTCCTCAAAAATGAAGAGCTACTGTTATGGGCATAGTATGACTACTTGACGACTGAGTTAGTAAGCTGATGTAACGAAGCGCAACTAACTAGTCTTACAACCGACTGACTCAGCAAATTACAAGCGAGCATAACTATATTTTGTGTTGGCGTAACTACTTAGTTGTGATGGATTGTAGCCAACTTAGTTGCTCCTAAAAAATGAAGAGCTACTGTTATGCACATAGCATGACTACTTGACGACTGAGTTAGTAAGCTGACATAACGAAGCGCAACTAACTAGTCTTACGACCGACTGCCTCAGTCGAGTAGACTTACAGATTTCTACGCTTTTACAATTTTAACGCGACTATTTAGTCGTTCTCTTTTACAATGGAGTGACTAAATGTAGTCGACATCACTCGGTTCTCTTTTACTTAGTCGTTCTCCATGTTCGATTTTAATTATTCTGATTTTTTTGTTTGTTTGTTTTAATTATTTTTACAGATGAAGTTGAAAGTGGGAGGAACTAGAGGATCATTGGGTTTATAATGGAAACAACGGTGAGAGCAAGATTATTTTGGTCGAGGAAGACATATCGTTTGTGGGTTTTGTTAAGAAAATTTATGCTAAAATTGGAGTGAGCAGAGATACGTTTGATGTGTCATTGAGTTACTTGTTGCATTTGATTGGGATGAGTAGCCCAATTTTCATTAGGACATATGAAGATGTTGAGTTATTTCTTGAAGAAAGGAATGGAAGGGTTTGCAAACTCCCATTAAAGGTTGTCCTTATTCCAAAAGGAGTAATCGTTAATGAGGATAGTGACGACGATAGTGATGATGTCAAGGATAATAGGGAGATTTTTCTTTGCATGATGGTGGAGGTGGATTCCATTACACCTTCTTCGACATAGATTTTTTAGAGACCGATAAAATTGATGTGGGTAATTCACAAATGAAGTTGCCAATTATCGTAATCTAGAAGCAGTCATAATTGAGTCTGGATGCAGTGGTAGTCAAGTGGTAGAAGGTGCTAGTCAACTAGAAGAAGGTGCAACTTAACCTACGGATCCCTTGCTATTGCCATATGTCTACCAGTTAATGGTGCACCACTGAATGATTCGACAATTGAGGCATCGAATTCTACATTCGACGATGGATCTGATTTGCATAAAGGCCAATATTTTGCTAATAAGAAAGAATTGAAGAATAAGCTCACCGAAATTGCAATTAAAGGTAACTTTGAGTTTCGGACGAGGAAATCAAATATGTGGTTATGGGTGATTAAGTGTGTTAATCTAAACTGCAGCTGGAAAGTACGTTCGTCTAAGATTGCACCTGACTCAGTTTATTTTGTGATTTGTAAGTACGTGGGTGTTCATATTTGTTCGTTGTTGAATAGAAATACCAACCATTATCAAGCAACTTATGTTGTGGTAGGGAAGCATGTTGCTCAGCAAGATGTTGGTGGCGAGAAGGGCCCCATTCCCAAAGGCGTACATACTATTTTTTGCACAAATCTCAATACATAAGTCAATTATTACAAAGTTTGGAGGGGGAGACGACATGCTCAAAGTCTCATCAGAGGTTCACCGAAAGAAAGCTTTTACATGCTTTCTTCCTATTGTTACATGCTTGAGAAGGCAAATTCTGGGACCGTAACTTGCATAGAAGTTGTCGGGGAAAGTAGGTTCAAGTATTTATTCTTGACATTCGGGGCTTCAATCAGAGGATTTAACTACACGAGAAAAGTAATTGGCATAGATGTGACATTTTTAAAGTGTCCGTACAAGGGTGTTTTGTTGGTTGCTACGGCCCAAGATGTCAATTCTAAGTGTTACCTGATCGTGTGGGGTATCATTGATTATGAGAACGAAGATTCATGAACTTGGTTCCTAACAAGGTTGAAAGAGGTCATTGGTGATATTAATGACCTGGTGTTCGTGTTGGACAAGGCCCATAGTATAAAAACTATCGTCTCCATTGTTTACAACAATGTGCACCATGGTGTATGTGCATGGCACATTGCACAAAATGTGAAGAATAAGTTCAAGTGCATGGATATCATGGGTTCCTATTGGAAGACAGTGAACATGTATAGGGTTGAAGATTTTAATGGCTACATGATGGAAATCTCACAAAGATATCCGAGACATTCTGAATACCTTGAGAATCAAGTTGGGTTCCAGAAATGGTCAAGATGTCACTTTCTAGGCCACAAATACAATATTACGACAAGTAACATGGTTGAATCTCTAAACAACATGTTGATAAATGAGGGAGAGTCTCCCTACATTGCCTTACTCGATGTTATCCAAGCAAAAATTTCCAAGTGGTGGAATAGGAGACGAGAAATAGCTATGGGAGTTACTTCTTCTTTTACACCAAAGAGGGAGGATGAGCTCAGGCCACATTTTGCGGTAGCCAACAATTTACTCACAATACAGATCAACCATGTGACGTATCATGTTAAAGGAGGTGCACTTGATGGATTGGTGAACACATTAAATAAGACTTGTAGTTGCCGAGAGTTTGATATTGACAAGTTACCTTGTGTACACACTATAGCAGCTACACACCATTGCCATTTCAACCTGTTTACTCTCGCCTCTCATTACTAAATGAAAGAGTACTATATACTTGCCTACGTGGAGACTATATACTCGATGAGCTTAAAATCGCAGTGGAACGTCTCTGAAGAAGTTTTCGCCTGAGTAGTAAAGTCGCGTGAAAGTTAAAGAGAGGAAGAGACGAAGGTCAAAAGTCTCGAGATATCTTTTTGCAGGAGAGAATAGGAAGCGCAAGAATCGGTACAAGAACTGCAAAGAGTACGAGCAAGAAATGTCCAAGGAAAAGCCAAACCGGTTCAAATGAAGAGAATCCAACAAACAAACCTACCCTTGAGGTTTTTCATTTGATCAATCATTTTATTTGTATACTAGAACAATGTTAACAATTTTATCCCTAAGTATTCAAAATTGAGTATTTGTGTAATGTGTTATTGAATTCGGTCAATAAATTTTAACAATTAGTGTGTATTTTTAAATTTGGTGGAAAAGTGACTAATAGTTTAACAACTATATTTCAAATTATAATTTGATCACTAAGAGTGTTATGCAATATCTAATATTTTCAAACGTTGTTCTTATTACATTGTTGTGGATTATGTTAGAGACTTTATATATTATATGGGTAGTACTTTGTACTTTGAAATACTACATTATGGTATATGAAACCTAGTAGATTCAAATGTTTTTCTAATTTCATTGTTATGGATTATGTTAGAGTGTTAGCATACTATATAGTTAGTACTTTGTATTTTGAAATACTACATTATGATATATGAAACCTAGCAGTTTCAAATGTTTTTCTTATTTTATTGTTGTTTATTATGTTAGAGTGTTAACATACTATATAGTTAGTACTTTGTACTTTGAAATACTACATTATGTTATATGAAACCTAGCAGTTTCAAATGTTTTTCTTATTTCATTGTTGTGGATTATGTTAGAGTGTTAACATACTATATAGTTAGTACTTTGGACTTTGAAATACTACATACTACATTATGGTATATGAAAACTACTACTATGTTTACATTAATGGAAAATGGATTGATATGTGTGTTGTTACACACTCAGTATAACATAATGAGCAGATTTGCTAGTATTTCATGTGGAGATGCATATTTCCATTGAAATACTTGAAAGTATGCACATATTGGTACAACATGCGGATCAATTCATTTTCTGTTGACATAAACATAGAACTCTTCAAGAAATGATTATGGAATATAATGTGTGAAATATAAGTTATAGCTACTACAAAATTGCTAAAGGATGGAGGGAGAAAATGATTACATGTCCAAAAAAAGATTAATTACAAAGAAAATAAAAGGCATATTCCTTTAATTAAGGATCTATGCACTGCTCAAAAATGTCGACCACATACCGGCTGCTATGGTAAGCCATGTTGGCATCAGTGATCACACCCTTCAACGTGAGGTTCATATTGTGAAGCTCCATAAACTTGAGCATAAACATCCCGCAATCCCCACTGTGAATATGTAAAAAATGGAAACATAGTACATTTTAGGCGTAAGAGGAAGAACTCATTTAGTGTGAGATATATATTACATTTCCTTAGTTTGCTCACAAAGGAACTTCAACCGTTTCCACATCCACTTTCTTGTAAGATTTTTGCTTAGATGTTTGAATTGGTCGCTCTGCTTAAGCATAAGTGGAATCATGGAGCAATACGACACCATCACCTCTCCTATAAAAATTTTCATGGTGGTCGACATGTCGGGGTCGAGGACAAGAAGCAAACCACTTTGGAAATTGACCACCAATTCCACCCAATGAACTCTGGTAAGATTGACAGGGATGTAAAGACAATTGCATGTCCTCCACGGCCTACCCCTATGAATTTTCTTCCCATTAAGAAAATCCATAAGGTCCTTGTTGATCATGAAGTTGCTGGAACTAGCCTCCAATGCCCTCCTATAATGCACCTCCAAACTTTGGGTGAAAAGGTCATTCAAAAAGTAGACATTTTGAGGGAAAATATTCCTAAATTTATCACTTCTCTTTTAGAAGTGGTACAAGATCTCGTTGATATGCTGAAAAAGGAGATAAAGGAAAAAAAATTAACAATGAGCGACTACAAAGACTAACATAGTAGCTGTAAGACTATGAGTTATAGTGAAGAGCGACTAATGTAGTCTACCCACGACTAAGTTATTAACTCACTTCATCCTACAACAAAATAAGTGAGCGACTCAAATAGTCGTGCCAAGACTACACATGGACTACGCTGTTGAGATCGCAACTCCATTAGTCGCTTAATTTATTCTTAATCGACTGGGATAGTCACTTTGGAAAATGAAGTGAGCGACTAAACTAGTCACACAACCCATAGAAAATTAAACAAAACAATTTGCAGCATCAACTAAATAGTTGAGTGCACAACTATAACAGTTGTTCTATGCAAAATTACAAAGTCGCGTACTCGACTACTTAGTCTCTTTTATCCTAAATAGAGTGACTACATAGTCGATGTAGGGACTATGTAGTAGCTCTTCAAGATTATTGAACAAATATATATTAGAATCTTTACAAAAATTTAACAACCAAAACGAAGATGGAATAGGAAATAAGTACATTGATGGAAATCCACATCCTAACCTCCAAGAGGTCCCTAAGAATTGCTAGCCCATGTTGGTCATCCCACCCCGACGGGTCTCATTAGGGTTCTCAGTAGAGTTGATCCAACTCCACAAACCTTAAACCCTCGCCACCTCCAAGGCCCGCAAGGGATCGTATACGAATTCTTGTTTATGGCGCTTCGGCTTATCGCCGACTGTGTATGGGGTCCGCAAAGTAAGTGCCCTATTTCGCTCCCTTTTCTTCTCCCTAGATTTGGGAGAAGTCACCTCTTGCACGGTGTCTCCGAGCTTCTCGTCGACAAAAACCCCGAGGTGCACCTCTAATCGATCATCATCTGCTAGGGGCAGGACATAAACTGGAGCCGACACCTCCCCCCACTTGCTCCAATACATTTTCCTCCAGGACATGTAATATGTTCATGACCACGATGTCTCGATTTTGGAGCATGGCAATGATCGAGTCGATCTTCTGATTAATCTCCACCAAGGGTGCATCATAATGAGCTCAAACCTATTCTTCAACCACCCAATCAACATGGTGGATATACCTCTTCAATCTAGCCTTCATCTCGGCCAATGCACCCTCCGAAGGTTGGGAAGTCTCAACAGTGGGCGTGGCTTCTTTGAGAGGATCTTCTTTCTCTCTCGAGCCCTCTTGGATTTTATGGGGTTTTGGTCGAAACAAGCCCAAAGCGACGCATTCCCACCAAATCGATGGTCTCGCGCCATCGCGCATGATGTTGCGCCCTAAGTTTTCCAGCATCTTAAGTCATTCTCAATAAAACGGTGCAATTCAAAATCTAAACATATGTACCACCTCTATAACTGGCTGGGTCGGATTTTTAGCCTTGCCGGTGGGGTTTGCGGCAGACGGTTGGACTTGCTATTCCGACCCTCTCTCTTCAACTGCACCGAAGGATTGACATTGCTCCTTTGGTTGCTCAAGAGGATGGGATGGGTTTGTTGGGTGCCGCACAATACCTTTTCGTTCCATGGTGGTAGTCGGAACAATGGCTGAAAAATAAGAAGGTGATCTCGGTCAGGAAGAAGACAGACTGCTTTTTTGGGTGTTTAGCCGTTTATTTCCTTTTTGGGAAACAACTTTTTTTTCCTTTAATATACAGTTTAAAGGTCATTAAGACCTTAATAGTCGGCCTGAAAAACCATTTCCCAATGTGTTCAAAATATTAAATTTGCTCTATATATTATTAATAGCTATTTGTATACCTATATCTAAACCAGAAATTTTGGAAATGTAATAAGATAGAGAAGAAAATAAAAAGGGAATTTAGAGAAACTTATATTGGGCATGTTCTTTATAGTATTATCTCCACTCTATTATCTCGATTCAAATAAAAACTTTGTTCAATTGTTGTTCTTTATAGTATTCAAATAAAAATTCTGTTATATCCACTCGGTTATCTCCATTCAAATAAAAACTCTACTTAAATTCTGTTATTTTCAAAACTTTGTTTTCGTAATTCAAAACTTTATTTTTGTGATTCAAAACTCTGTTTTCATCACACTGCTTTGATTATATTTTTTTTAGAAAAAAATTAAATATATTTTAAAATTCGTCAAAATCTTGAAATTTTTCAAAATTAAATAAAAAAATATTTTGAAGAGATTTCCAGATATCTTAAAATAATGAATTTGGCAGGACAATAATGCATGTGGTAGTTTATTTACACTTGAATTGTTTTATCTTGATTTGTAAGGTTTAATACATTTGTGTTTGTATTTCAATTTTATATTTCTATTAACATTCCTACATGATTTTTTTTTTATTTACACAATTTTCTATATTTTAACGATTTTGAAACGTTTTATCTTGGTTTGTAAGTTTTAATACATTTGTGTTCGTATTTCAATTTCATATTTCTATCAAAATTCCTACATAATTTTTTTTTAAACAACATTTTTGTGATTATGAGCAGGATACATTTTTAAACATGATTCTAACTTTTTTGGTAAAAATAACTGGGGTTCACAAGATTAAAAAATAATTTTATATAAAAAGTGGTGTGGATATTAATAATATAATGTAAAAGATGGTCGGAATAAGTGTACGAAATAATTGAATATGTTAGATGATGTAAAATGTGGTGTGATATTAATACTATAATGTAAAAGGTGATGAGAATTAGTGTGTGAAATGATTGAATATATTGGATGATGTAAAAGGTGATGGAGATATTAAGAAAAATATAATAGAATAATTGTTAGAATATAGAAAAGAACGTGTTTTTTGTAAATCGCAAAAATTATATATATAACAAGTAATTAAAGAAATAAAATCAACTTTAAAAAAAAATGAAATTTAAAAATAAAATAAAATAAATTTTTTATTCAAATTCTATAACAAACATCATCTGATCTGTTTTCTTTATTTTCTCTATTTTCTCTGTTTGAATATGATTAAAATTCTATAAAGAACATATATTATTTCTGTTTAGATTATTCAAATAAAAATTATGTTCAAATGCTCAAAATACAAACTCTATTCAAATTGAGATAATACAGCCTAATACCATAAAGAACAGGCATGATATTATCTTTTTAGCTTATCTGCATTTCCAAAGATGCGGCAAAATTATGCCATTAAGCTTTTCTAACCTATAAGATCCGGACAAAACAGACTTTATTACTCGAAAAGGCCTTTCCCAGTTTGGAGAGAAAACCCCATATTTTTCCATTACCTTCTTCAAAACTAAATCACCGGTTTCTAATCGCCGAACCTTGACCTTTGCATTATATGATCGAGCAGCTGCTCTTTGGTTGGCTACCATTTAGATTTGGGCTTTATCCTGTTTAATTTCCAAGATGTTTAAATTTAAAGACAACCCTTGGTTGTTAAGATTCAAATCAAAATTCTCTATTTGGAACGAAGGCTCGCCGATCTCTGTTGGTACCTCGGCTTCCGTTCCATAAGTCATGGAGAACGGGGTTTCTCAAGTAGCTGTTCGACAAGTGGTTCTATACACCCAAAGTACTCGGGGAAGTTCATCCACCCAAGCCCTTTGGCTCTGTCCAACTTTCGTTCGAGATTGTTTTTAATCGTTTTGTTCACAGCTTTGACCTATCCATTTGACTACGGATGGGCTACACTTGAGAAATGTTTATGTATGCCCAACTACGAACACAATTTTTGCAACCAAGCCGAATCTAACTGGGTTCCATTATTCGAAAAGAGTGAGTGCGGAATCTCGAATCGACATATGATATTCTTCCATATGAAATTCATGGTTC
>WUAT03378491.1:0-10319 GCA_010015005.3 Ulmus americana
AGAGTAAAAATGTAAAATATTTTCTAATCAATTGTAGAAATCATCAAAACAAGTAGGTAAAGGAATCACAAATCAACAGATCTAATCTAATTTCTAACTCTCGTTATCAACCTAAGTCATGGAATCATTCAAAACTCTGATCCTTAAGTATTAAAAGCATTAAGAAGAGACTAGATATACAAATAAAACAATGTATAGCAGAAAATTAATTTAAACAATTCAATTGCATAATCATGTTTGAACTACATCTCAGCCCTAGAAGAAGGAATTTAGTTCATAATTTTAAATGAAGAATAAACATCCTAAATACAATCATAATATCAAGGAGATAAGAAACCCGAAATTAGAAGAGAATGTAGGTCTGCAGAATTCTTCTTCTCCAAGCAATCTTCTTACTCTTCAATCTCTATATCTCCCAATAGTCACCAAGCTCTCTCTCTCAAAAGCCCTATATTATCCTATTTACATTGCTAGGGATGCTAAGGGTGTTTTAGGAATAAAATCAAATGTTTACAAGATTGAAACGGAATTTAAATAAGATAAAAAAATTCAAAACCCTAGTTTCCATAAACTCACCGCGACGAGTTTCATGCTAAAAATCTTATCAGAAAAATTACTAAACTCGCTGGCGGCGAGTATGAATCTTGTCGCGACGAGTTTTCTCCTGGTTTTTATATGGAGTCCTTTCGCCTTCTCTCACCAGCGGTGAGATTGGTCTCGCCTGCAACGAGTTCCTGATTTTCTTAACTTCAAGTCTTTCAATTCCATCTCGATTCCTTTTGTTCTGAGCTTTTCCGATTCTTCCATAAAACTTTAAGAACATGTTCAAGACCCAGAAATAACACTTAAGCAACAAACACCCGTGAAACGACACTTGTGGAATAAAATACACAATATAGACTCTAATCTCACACAAATATTGACTTTTGACTATTTGAAACTTAAACGAATACAAGGATGATTATTAACATTAAATTACTCTAAAACTATTAAAATATCAAGCTAAAACATATATAACAAGTCGTACTAAATTGACTTATCAACTTATGTAGTCCTCTACGGCATAATCGTTCACCCACTGACCTCTCTTGTCAGTGTGTAACATCCTGAAGGAGTCGATCACCCCAGGCCATTCTTCGGTCTCGGGGTTCCTCTATTCAAATATTCACAAATTCTATTAGGAACATTTAAACGTAACATTAATTTATAAGTAATAATTTATAAATTTAAATTAAAGTATTACCATGTCGTATCTAATTGCTGAATAAGTCTTGGAACCTTGCAAACTAACGTACTTGGACTACTGTAGGTTAGCTTTATTTTTAGCGCTACATTCCTATAAAAAAAAAAAAAAAGGGGTGGTGACAAGTTAAACAAAATTTCAAAAAACAAATTGTATATGAAGAAAAGTAAATGAATACTTACTTGATATTTTGGGTCAGTGAACAAGCGGACACACCTAACCCAATCTTTGGCACTAATCGTGTTGTATGGAACATTGGGCCCCTGCAAGTTGTAGTAGGTGTTGGCCGTGTACTTGTAGTCCCGGTATCAATCGACATTCACTCAAACTGCTTGGTACTTAGCCTCTAATATGTCGACAATATAGGTCAACCCTATAGCGACGACATCTAATGTCATCGCTATAGGGTTGACTTATAATGAAGACATCCATGTCGTCACAGTTAGTGTAATTACTGTAGAACGTTTTTCTTGTAGTGCGAGCTTGAAATTGGAATTTTTCAAGCAATTAGTTTATGGACCAACTTGTTGACTCAAAAACTAGAAGGCAAATGTTATGAGTTTTTCGTTGCTGAGTTGACATCCATGTCAGCACCAAGTTGGTAACTTTTTCACGCCGTTGTCGAAGTAGCCTAGCTAGCACCTTATCGAGTGGGTCTGGCCCAACCGCCGTGGTATCGCGATGATGCTGATATCGACCTTCATGCGGAAGTGAAAACAAACTCTCAATATTTAGTGTAAATTGATGTGCGAAATCATCAAGTTAAGCTGGACGAAGTAAGCTAAGACCAAATCAGCTATGCCAAGCTACGACACTTGCAAGTACCAAGCTCAGTCTATCTCATGAGTTATTATAAGAGTTCTTGCAATGCGCTATTACAAGGACCCATATTTTGTGGAGTCAATGTCTTATGTCCAAACATACAACTCTCTTCACTCAGATGATTGTAAAAGGTCTGATATTCTCTCATTGAAAATATTAGACCTTTTGGTTGGATACTTAGATCCATGCTTTCACAAGGTATCAAATACCCCACATTAACACCTCTCAAAAGTACACACTCTTGAACTCTCGTTGTTACTCTGTCGGATTACTCACTCATAATGATCTGATTTAAGCATCAAATTGTAATCGAGGAACAACCCCCGACCTCTAATTGTGTTCTCTTTTGCAGGCCAGCTCTTCCTCACCGACTTACTCAACTATGACACCACCTATTTTCTGCCGTGGTAGACCAAATTTGGCACTAGCTCACTCTGATGAATTGAACTTTACATACTTAATCCCCGGTTGACCGGAAACCCTAGCATTAACAATCGGTATAATGCTTTTTTCTCGTAAACATAATAGGTATAATACTTGCCACCGAAGAAATAGGTGGATCAAATTTATTCAAAAAAACAAAAAAAATAAAGTCAAAAAAATTATATAAAAAGATGAAATAAAATTATATTTTTTAGTAATTATTCTACTGGAGCCATTTTTTTCAACTTATCACCACCGGGGCTGGTCAAAGGCAGACCATCCCATTCACAAATACTTTTCTTGTGGCGTACCATCCCATTCACAAAGACTTTTCCATGTAATCTAGCCACTTGAGGCTCTCTTAGAGCTCTCCAACCATGACAGCTAAATAGTCGGTCACTCCGATTGTTTTTATTGATTAACTAATAATACCTTAATAGTTTTTGATTTTTTATTACAATTTTTTTATTATTTACAATATAATAGATAATTTTATGTCAAAATCAAAAATGACTTGACCTGTAGAAAAATCACAATAAGTTTCGGCGATAAGTGTTTTGTTCGTCACATGTGACGTGTGACATGCATTTTATTAAATATCGAATAATTTAAAGAGTGATTGAAATTATAAAATAAAAATAAAAAGTCATTAGTAATTGACTAATACAATGAATAGTGATCGAGCATGGTTGGAGATCTCTAAGTATTACCAACTCAACCATTTCACGAGCACCTTAGCTTATTACTAAAGAAAATGCTCCAAATCAATGAGCATAATAAGAATTGACCGAAGCCATTTTATCAGTAACAATTACAGTGTATGAAGAAATCCAATTAAATATCGTTATATTAATCCATTAACTTACAGCCAAATAAAGATGATTTTAAGTCACATGTGATTCTAACTTATTTACATAAGCTTATAAATTTTTCTAACATATTTTTATAAGCGATATTTATATTATAAGCTATTTTGTTATATTTGTAACAATAAATTAAGAGGGCTTATACATGCGTTTTTTTTATGTTTATGTCCTTAAAATTATAAAGTTAATTAATTAATCTTGATATTATAACAATGTAAAAAATGAGTAATTTGATCTTTATGATAATTTGATTAAGGTATATAATAAATTATTTCATAGGTTGAAAGCTCTAAGTTATTCCTCCTTAGCATACAGTTTATAACTTACAATAATTATTTTAGTCATAAACTGTTACAAAAAACACATATATAACTATTTAATTTCAAACTATAAGCTATGAGAAAGTACAAGGCTTTTAAGCTGTCGTCTTGAGGTGTGTTTTCTATATCTACAAAATGAGAAATAAAAGATTAATTATACCACAATAATGTTTGGTCTCATGGTATAGTCTAATTATGTGTTTCTAATAACACAATTTTATTCATATTACACGATCTATTAATTTGTTTGTATTACAAATTTTATTCGTTAATAACAGTTGCATTGATGAGGTGAGGAGACTTATTAGCTTGTACAGATCAGACCACATGCACTATAGTACCATACCAGGGGTGCCCTTTTATTGCTCCACTGTGAGTGGCATTATCACGTGCATGAATTAACGCCTCTGTTCAAGATTATTAATAAGGAGCAAGCACAACAGAAACATATGTATTGGGTTATGCCCATTCATTTGTATTCTCTATAAAATTAAGGAACCGTTAAAAAGAAATAATGTAGCCTTTATTAATTAAACAAACTGAAACCAAACAACATAGGTAACAATGTTGGAGATACAAGGTGGTTTGTTTTATTCAAAGTGCAAAAAAGCAAAGCGCAAACTAAATGGTAAAAACAGAAAAGCAAGGAAATAATTGGAAATGATAAGGACTGAGGCCACGATACAATAAACATTTAGTGCAGTTTTTCATTAACATATTTCAATAGTTTTGTGAGCAAAGTCACATTCTGTTGATCAATGGGTCGGGGTGTGGTGGGCGGCGAGGGCGTGGGCGGTCTCCTAATGGGATCTGGTGGCAGTGGCTTGGTGGGATCCTTGTCAAATGACTGGGCTTGCTCAAGGTATGCGTTCATGAGCTCAGTGGCAAAGGCGCGCACATCACCTCTTGAAGCGAAACGCTGGAGAGCATGAGAAGTCTCAGAAGAGAGTGCAAAAGCACGCCCTTTCTTGTTATAGAGGTCTTGTGTTGCCATCAAGTCCAAGAGCTGTTGCAGCTCAGATTTCAACAGCTCAATCACCACGTTAGGCTTATCAAACACATCGTTAAGCAACCTCTGGGCTGCTCTGAGCTTTTCCTTAGCCTCGTCCAGCTGCTCCTTGTCAGCCTTTTCTCTTGCTGCTCTTATTGACCGTGCAGTCTCGTTACGCATCTCCTCCGTCTTCAGCTCCTCCCTTTCTGGCTCGCTGGAATTTAGTACGCGGCTTACGGAAGCGGTTATAGGTTTGGCTTCCCCCTCAGGGCTGCGCATGCATACACATCCATTATATTTATCAGATCGAGTCAGAAGAACCCAACAAACCAAACATATAATGCATTATACTTGATACCAACCTGTACGAGTGACTGATTTCGAGAATATCTTTTCCGTCTTGAGGGCTAGTAACAGCAGGGAGAAGAAGATACACTATGACCTTCCGTAACTCCTTTTCGTAAAGATCGCCAAACGAAATAGTTTTAGAGCCGGCATCATTTGATTGTGGATAGTTTCCAGCAGACACTTCCTTGATCGTTGTGGAATTGTCTGGTGTGAATTTCACCTTCAGGTCTTGAACAACCACACTAAGAAGCCCAGCCAAACATTGGGAAAATGCTTCGCTCAATTTGTTCAGGTCTTCAACAAATGAGAACGTTCCACCCGCGCTGTTGTTTGCGATGGCGTTGAGCGTCTATCCAACGAGGGATGTGCGCATGAATTAGTAAATTAAGCTTACAAGTTTTGTTTTGCCAGATGAATTAGCTTAGGTGGTTAAAATTAATCCTTATTTCAACATACCTCCGGATTGTAATCTGTGCCAAAACCGAATGTGTATACGGGCACGTTGCCGACCTCAACCTTGGCAGCATCCTTATACCGTTCGCCTTGGTTACCGTCGGACATAAGCATGATGGCAGTCGAACGCTTGCGGGTAAAACGGCGGCCACTGAGCACTTGTAAACCCATTTCAAGGCCAGCACTTATGTTTGTGCCCCCGCCGGCATCTAGATTCATGACCAGCTCTTCAATCTCGGCTTGAGACTTTTCATTTATCTGGCGCAATCGGCACACCCTCTTCGAGCCTTGTGAGAATGTGACGACCGACAAACGATCGATGGAGCTAAGTTTCTTGATCAAGAATTGCATGGCAATTTTCAGTTTATCTAACTTCCCATCATCTTCCATGCTCCCACTGATATCTAAGACTGTCACAAGATCCACTCCGAGTCTTTTTTCGCCGGAATCTACCCCCTTGATCTCCAGCAATACCTTGAATTCGGTTTGTACCAATGGTGCCTCCGTTTTGTTGATGACTTTCACCTTTGTTCTTTTCGTTTCGGATGATTCTGACTCTGAAATATGCCATCCCAAACGCAAACATTCAACAAAATATTCTAGTATGAACTAGGACTAGGTAAGAACAATAATATGCTAATACAAGAAGAAGAAAACATAAACCTGAGACATTTTCGGGGCCAGCAATAATCTCCTCATCATCGTCGAACTTCATTTTACCAAGAAAACTGATACGCAAAAGGAATTTGCTAAACTTTCCTTACTTGCATCTCTGCACTATCAACCTCCAACATTTATAGAAGAAAAAAAATAATTGAATGAGGAGTATTCTTTTACCATACCGAAATTTTATATTAGTTTCCCAGAAATCATATGATAAATATTAAAAGCCAAAATTAATTCAACGTGATCACATATGGTTCTCAACGACTTTGCATCCTCTTTCACACTTGCAGAAAATAAAAGTTATATTTTCATACCTCTAATTTGTGTTTTGCACAAACATACCTTCTAGTTTCTATTATTAAAAGCGAACATTTTGGCATCTTGAAGTAATGTAAAATATCTAAAAAACACTTTAAAACAAAAAAAAAAACAAAATTTGTAAAATTAAAACAAAAACTTAACAGTAATTAAAGAAGAAAAAAAAATACCCCGGTGGCCACTGCATTGTGCGATCAATACCAGTTTTGAGAATGAAGATTGTGACAAATTGGTGATTTTTGAAAAAGAAGAGTCATTATTGGTCATTCGTCCCACAAATGTGTAGGGAAATTATATTTTGGTATTTTCAAGTTGTCGATAGTAATACTTTGTATCTCACATTTTGAAAAATTACATGGAGGACCTTTATGTTTGGAAAAAGTAGATTTACGACCAAACTTGAGTTGAAAATTCGAATTTGCCCTCATATCTTTTATTTTAATATTTTAATGTTACTACTTTTTTTTTTTTTTCAATTTAGCAACAAGAATATTGGTAATTTAAAGTTATCCACGTTTTAAATAAGGATAAAATTTCCATTTTTAAACAAATTAGGATCCTAATAAATGTGTATATATATATATTTTCAAATTGTATGGTCTTCTATGTGATTTTTCAAAATGTGAGGTTTAGAGTGTTATTATTGACAACTGGAAAGTACCTAAATGTAATTTTTTCAATGTTGAAAAAAAAAACCTCTAATAATTTCCTCTATGCACAGAGCAAATTGGTAAAAACTCAATTTACTGTCTTTTCCTATTTGAAATTGGGGATATTAACATTTTACTCCCTTCAATTTTTAAAAAAGTACGTAAATAACCCTGTCATATCGAAAATCACTATCAAAACCCTAAGTTACTAGAAAATACATTAACAATATCCTGGGGCATGTGAAAGGACAATATTGCCCTTAATTTGAAGAATAAACTTATCTTTTTGGTTTATTATTCTTGTTTACATACGCCCAAGCTTCTTTAAGCACCCTCTCCCTATCCCTCTCCCCTGCTTCCCTTCCCCGTCGCAGAGCCATCCTCACTGACCCCACCCACGGTCCACTGCTGATCAGCCCATCTGTAAACCCCGAAGATTTTAGAACTCTGAAATTTTAATTTTTGCCATTTAATTATTATAGAATAATATGGCAGTCGAAATTATATGAATTACTGTGTCGGAATGACACAGTTGGAATTTGCTAAAAATAAAAAGATTGTGTCAATATGATAGTTATAATATTATTCGAAATATAAAATTAGAAGTAAATAAATATCAAATATTATAATGGTCAAGGATAAGAACGTAGTGCAAAATAATCGTTTTCAAGTATATAAGCGTTATTAGTAATAATTAGATTATTAATAAATAGATAAATAAATTTTACAAAATAAGAAGAGACGTATTTGTAACAATGTTACTCCGAAAATATTCTATTATTATTATTAATAATAAAATAATAATTACAATTACCATACCGATTATATTTTGAAAATATTAACTATCCTATTATAGTTTGAATTACTATTATCAAAAAAATAATACCTTGATAATATTATTATATTTCCTAATACTATTAAACAATATTTTACTAATTGACTATACCATTATTATTATTATTATTATTATTATTATTTATAATTATAATTATTCCACAATTATAATAATTTGTGTACTCTATTTGTAAAAATCATACATACTATACCTATTAATAATATTAGCAACATCACTATTATAATTTCATTATTATCGGTATTAGATAATAAGAGTGTTATAAACTTCTTTACATAAATATTTTTATTAAATATTTATTGAATAGTTTTATTTATGTTGAATTAAGTGAAAAAGATTCACAGTATATAATATATACATAACAGTTGTAATTTCACTCCTCCTTGTAAGAATGAAAATATGAAGACCACTTTACAAATTTAGGGACTTATTTGACATATTTTAAGGACCTGGTAGTAATTATGCCCAAGATAGGGATCATTATACAATAAATGGGTTTGTAAACAAAATATGTATGTGTGTGTGTGTCTATATATATATATCTGTAAAAATGAGAGTAGATAACCAGTGTGGGTTCTCGGATACCTGGCCAAAGTTGGTCAAAATTACAAACATCATGATTTCCGACCATGAAACACAATAAATGGGATTTAAATCATTACAAAGCAACCCCACTTAATTCAAATACAATACCATAAATCAAAGTAAACTAAACTTAAAATACTTAGAAACTCAAATCCGAAACAAAACACAAACACCTTTAGTAACTCTCAAGAAGCAGAGCCACTGCTATCGACACAGGATGGCCGGAAACATGCTCCAACCAGCCTGGTGGTCAATGTCTAAACACCTACAACAACATAATCAAATATACAACACAAATATGGCAGTGCATGAATAGAAAATCAAGCGGATCAGAGTATTTTCATCAATCCTCTCAGGCAGAAAATTAAGGTAAATAACAAACTGAACTTAGACATATTTTAGTTTTCAGATACATGGATGTGTTCTTCGTCAAACAATTTGTTAACATGAAAACACTCCCCACCAGAATCAAATTTTAACACAGTCAATGAGAACACTGTATGTACAAAACACAATCATCATATAGATTCAATAATAAGATTATCAGTAGGCAACATAACACAATAATAGATTCTGGAAACCTTACAATTGCTGTAAATCACATAAAATTATTCTCATATACAAATATATGCTCATCATCGAACAACTAACTCTTTGATATTCTAAATTTCAGACACAATAGAAGATTTTGATGTTGTGTTCATCATGAGCTTAAGAAAACACAAAATTTTTCCTAAAACTGTGATTCACTCTGAACAATCAATTTTCCCAAAAACTTAATGGTTTTCAGAAATACAACTGTGTTCATCATCAAACATTGCAAACTAACCCCATATCAATTAGGATTTTAACAGAAAAACCCAAAATCACTTAATTAGAAAAATCATTATATTCAGTATACGAATAGAGTTAGGGTTTAGAACAAGATTACCCAATAGATCGGAACCATTCATGACGGTACGGGGGATAACCAGTCAGTGGGCGGAATTCGGCCAGCGCAGCCCTCGTGATGGATTGAGCGAGGCTAGATCGGAGTAAAACCAATGATCAAACCAAGACAAAGGGGCAAATCGGTCATGGATAGGCAGCCAAGTCTAGATCGGAGAACGGATCTAGAACCGGCGAAGAGGAGCGGCAGGAATTCCCCCCTTCGCAGTCGTCGGGGTACAGATCGGAACAACGGAGCGACTCACCTGCAAGTCTCCAAACCACTGCCAAAGCTTGACGCACGAGAAGGACCACCGCACAGAAGAGACGGTCAACTCGTGAGTCAAGGGCTGCGTATAGCAGCGCGGCGGTGGCAGGGAATTGGCGAGGCAAGGCGGCGACGATTCAGATGGGTCGCGAGAGGGAGAATCGAGAACAGGGATTTAGGGAATCCCTAAATCGAAACTAAAAGGGGATTCATTTTTTCTTAATAAAATAAAAAAAAAATAATAGGAAATAAAGTTAATAATTAGTAAATGTACAAATTATTACAAGAATGGGTATTACTTAATTAATGAATTATTTACTAAATTATTGTTAAGTAATTCTTTAATAGAAAAGAAGTTGAGATTAAATCCAGAAAGGAATCACGAACAAATAAGAATAAGGAAAGTAATTATTTTATTTATAATAATTATTAGTTTAATAATCCTCAAAATATAAGGAAGTTAGCAAAAGAAATTAAAGAAATAATTACAATTAATTAATTTAGATAACTATGCATATGGTGAATTTTAAGGTGATTAAGGTTACTTTAAGTTACCTTGTTTTAAATTTAGTCTAATTAAGAAGTG
>WUAT03378602.1:0-10319 GCA_010015005.3 Ulmus americana
TATTAATGGTGGATCAAGGGTTCGTTCGCCCCCCCCCCCCTTTCGCAATCGTCTTCATCATCTCCACAACGGCAACGACCTCCACAGCAGCTTTTCTGGATTTTCTTCTTCCTCTTTACGCCGGCGAAGACCTTTATACCGGCTTCTCTTCTCGATCTTCTTCCTCCTCTCCATACCAAAGACTTCTCCCCGCCAGCCACCGCTACGTAACCCACTTTTCTCCCCACCGGCCGCCCTTGTGTAACCCACTTTAGACCCCATGAAATCTAGCCCACCCAACCCCAAAATCCACTCCATTCCCATGCGAAACCACACTAACCCACCGCCCAGAAAACCCATCTAATCTCACTGCGTAACCCACTTCTTCAGACAGATATTAATTTCTCTTCCTTTTTTGGGTGAAAATTCTCCATAATCACCACTTCCTTCCTCGTTATCTTCCAAAGGACCTCTAAGCTTTTCGAAGCTCAAACCCTAGCCAAGCTTCTCCGTACTTCTCCCCTCGCCCTCTGTATCTTCATCTCCGATTGTTCGATTGTGGAGTTTTATGAATCTGAGATCGGAGGCGAAGGCAGAATTGCTGTTCGAAGAGCTTTCTATTGGTGTTCGCATTCGAAGGAATAGTCATGGATGGTGATTCGTGGAGCGCTCGTCTTTCCTCTGCATCTAGAAGATACCAATCTGCTCTTCAATCGCGATCTGGTTAGCTCAATTTAACGTATTTGTTGGTTTTTCATTGTTATTGGGTTGTTTGTATAGTTGGGGGAGTTTTTTTTTTTTTTTTGTGGTTTTTTACTTGGTATTTGATGTAATTGGCGTGTACTGAGGTTAATTTTTGCTTAAAGGCTTCAAAATTGTGTTCTAATTTAGCTCGGGTAGCTTAATTTTATTAAGCATCGAGATTCAATTTTGTAGGTTCTTCTTTTGGTATGGTTAAAATTAAATCCCCTTACTGAACTAGATTTGTCTCCTTTTCAGTGTTCAATTTTGTTATTTAGAAATTTAGAGACCAAAATGAGTGAAATTCTGAAATATGTTGTTTCCGCCTTTACTTATGTGCTCCAGGTTTTCTGTTCCGAAGTATGTTTATAATTAAGCATAATTGAGATGATTTGTGTGAATGCAGATATGTTTATGGAGTTTGAAGAATTTGATGGGGATGATGATACAAGGGAGGAGTTCCCATGCCCGTTCTGCTCAGAATATTTTGATATTGTTGGGTTGTGCTGCCACATCGATGAAGAGCACCCAGTGGAGGCAAAGAACGGGGTATGGCTCTATTTTTGTCTCCGTCAACGATCTATTCCTTTTTGCTTGTGTGCTAATATTTTTTTTCTGATGCATATGAAATGTTTTAACTATTAGAATGTGTTTATGCTTATACGTTTCTGTGTTGTGTAATGAATGCCTTTACTGTTCTTGCCAGTGACGAAATTTCGTAATGTGCTCAATGTTACATGCTTGAAAGTTCAGGTCTTGGATTTAGTTATATGATGTTTTTACATTTCTGTATTTTGATATAATAAATATGATATCACCCTTGATTGATTGAACTTTTGTATATTGTACCCAGCAGTTTGATTTACCTCAGGTAATAAGATGGATGATTCTAAGTTGGGGGTCTGACACCATTTAAAGCGGTTTACTCGTACATAATATTGTGTCTTCATGCCTTGGACAGAGTGAGATTTGAGTACGATAGTGTATTGGTGTTCATGGGGTTCCAGGGATATGTTGTTATATGGTAGGTTAGAAGTAAGAGTTTCATACTACTTTCTTTGAGTTAGAATACTTTCTTTGAGTTAGGAACTTCCTCTGTACTTTTTCACAAATTTTATTTGCTTTTTCAATGTCTTTGTGAAATGCATAATTATTTAAACATGACCTTACACTCCATATGAATTGATTTTATGCAGGTATGTCCAGTGTGTACAATGAGGGTTGGGGTTGATATGGTAGCGCACATAACCTTACAACATGGGAACATTTTCAAGATATCCTTTTCTTTGGAATTAATCTGTGTTACTGATATTTATTATCTATTAATGCATAATCAAACTTTGTTCTTCAATTTAAAGTAGTCTGCTTGGAAATCTATTCGGCCATTTGGTTGATGATAACTTCATATAGTCTGGGAAATATGTAAAACTGGATTGTTGAATCATTTGTGGTATAGTTCCCCACTGGGGAAGTGTCTGAAAGGAATATTCGGTCTCACATCCTGCTCTCCTCACTCAGTCCATCTGAATTCTTCTTTCCATTACTTTTTGCATTTTCCCTGCCTAGTATTTTAGACCATAAATCATTTCTCAAGGTTGGCAAAGTTCTCCTTAAAATGGGAGTTTTGAAAGAATCATGAACTCCTGCTGCTGAGTCTAATTGTTTCTTTTAACCTTTAGTCGCTATAGACTTGTACTGATCATGATAGATGTATTGATATGATACTCTGGATTCCTTAACTAGTACTTACATGCAGCGCAAAAGGAAATCACGTAAAGGTGGATCTCATGCTACAACTCTATCTTTGTTAAGGAAAGAGCTGCGGGAAGGAAATCTACAGTCTCTCTTTGGGGGGTCTTCATGTATAGTTTCTTCGTCCAATGTTGCACCTGATCCATTGTTGTCCTCGTTTATATTGCCCATGGCTGATGATTTTGTCAATGTCCATCCTCCCTTTTTGTCTGAAACAAGCTCAGCCAAGAAAAGCTCAGAGGAGAAAGTATCAGAAACGTAAGTTATTCACTCTTCACCTGTTGTGCTTCCACCTGAAACCCCATTGATGATAGATCTGCTCCTAGCATCTTGCTCTTCGCTACAACATCACAGGAAAATTAGCGTCTATAAAGGCTGTTCTTTTTGCTTATGACCTCTGATCTGGTAAACCTTGTGTGATTTGATGTTAGCTTGTTTAGAAAATCAGCACATTATAAGCTACCATCATACTTAGTGAGGAACTGTCGTTATAATGCATCAAAGCTTTTAGTGAGGAACTGTCGTTATAATGCATCAAAGCTTTTAGTTTAGTCTAAGTTACTTTGTATAAAGTGAAAAGCCATCCTATAATTGACCTTTCTTTGTTTCTCTTAAAAAATTGGAAAGAAACAACTTTCCCTTCCCCCTTTTTCTTTCTTTTTGGTGCCTCTTGCTCATGTGACGCCATGACCCTCACATTTACCGTTTCATATAATCCTCATCATTGTCTTTTTTGTTCGAATTTTACAGAGTCTAATGCTAGTGTCTCTTTTGTCGACAGAAATCTCAGGTCACCTCCTCTCTCAGTTAAGGATAAAGAAGAGAAGGCTAAAAGATGTGAGTTTGTTCATGGGCTGTTGTTGTCCACCATTCTTGGTGACAACTTATGAAGGAAGTTCACAATGGCTGCTGCTGCAGCAGTACTGGACGGAAACTTCAAAGCTAAGCGCGCTATCCGATATCTGCTTGTAGCTAGTAAGTAAAATTGTGTTGAACGCAAGAGTCAACACATAAGAAGAGTGTGGAATAAGTTGTAGGGATGAGTGTAATTTATGTGGCATGTGATGAACTTTCGCTTCTAGGCTTGAACAAACTTCGTACCATGCGCTATTTTCAGTTCATTGTTTAGTAAAAAAAATATATATATATAATTAATATAAAAGAGAGAAAAAGAAAATAATTTCTTTCCATCCGCCTCCTTTCCTTTTTCATACACATATCTGCTGAACTTCTCCCTTGGTGTTTCTTTTTTGACGGTCGAGTAAACGAATCTCAATGGTTTAGAAGCTGTTCAGGTAAACACATTTTCTCTTGGATATGTATTTTTGGCGCTAAGTTATGTTTTACTAATTATTGGTGGAGATGAGAGAAGAAAACTGGTGCTAATCTTGTTTTTGCCTTGGTCAGCAAAATGTGTCCTCTCAAGCACTTGGCATCTTTGGCTTAAAGGGTAAATTTTAAACATGGAAAAGTTGAAGATGCTTTCTTTATCCAAATTAAGTCCCTTGAGTTGTTACAGTGGTCCCAAATCACGCTTTTACAATTCTAAAGAGATCTCTTTTTATGTTTTTGTGACTTTCTTCCTCAAATATCAAGATTTAGTAGGTCCGCTCTTATCTTAGTAATCATAATATTTTATTTATATAATTCGAAATACAAATTATTAATTTTTTAAATTTAATCAATGGATTTATTATTAAATCACCATCAAGTTTTATAATCACATGGAATAAGAGTTGAAAAATATCAGAAGAAAAGTATATTTGTTGAACCCTTTCTCACTTTCTCAATATAGAAAGTAATATGGAATCAAAATTGCTTTGAAAATTTGAAGATTCTTCATGTATTTTGAGGGAATTGTAATATTTCAATTGGTAAACACGGCTGAAAATTTGGAGATTAATAAGATATATCCCATAAAGTATTTCGAAATAATTATATTCCTTAAATTAACAAACTCTACTAATAAAAAAAACAAACTTTAAAAAGTGTTGAGAGAGAAAGAGAACGCCTTTGCAATTAGAAAGAATCTCGATGAGTCCACAAATAATGCCTATAAAGTAACATTCTTACTAAATCATGCTGCAAAGTGCAAAATGTTGAAAAGATCTCTGGCTTAAACAACCACTCACTTTTTTGGGTAGAAAGAAGCAACCATTCATTTGTTTTGGTAAGAAAGAAGCAACCATTCAAATGGAAAATTCGATCATTTCGTGAGTGAAGATGTGAAGTTCATATACTTCTAAAAGAAGCAACCATTCACTTTGAATGAAAAAAAGAAACAGGAAAGAAAGGTTATTAAATGCAATGAATTAAAAGAGATGAATTATCCTATCTAAACAATTATGATCCACGTTCTTGATCACATAAAAATGGAACCCCTTTTGTGTCCAATTTCAGTGAGAATCACTTCTATAAACAAGTTAATAAATTATTTTGACTCCTAACAAAAATGTGTCCCCAAAGCCACTTCCCTGCATCAATTCCTAAAGACCTAAGCTCAACCATCGATCAGTCCGGTCTGGTATTTTCGTATCAAGTTCCAGTAGTTTTACCTCCAGGATCTTCTTCACTACGTTCACCACGAAAGAATCGAAACAAGACGAGCAACATCCTCTCATTAGACTTGTTTTGCCACCTGCCATTAACTCAATGTGAGAGCAGATGGATGGTGGAGGCACATCGACAACCTCACTGCTAGTGTGCTCGAGCCCACATGCAGCTAGGACAGTGTTTATAGAGCTACTAGCTATGTCCCCGGAAGTAGTTTGACCTGGATTACAAAGAAAAACAAAGCTTATAAGTACTTAAAAGGCTTCAATGTTTTAAAGTAAAATCATCAGTTTCAGAATCACAAAAAAGGTGGACTGCTATGATGTTACAGAAATTCACATACTCAAATTGTTATCTCGCGACAAGTTCTTCAAATGGCTTTTGATCATCGACTGCAGTTGTTCCTTGGCAATGCTAAAGTCACTTTCTTCTCTATTGGATTCAGCGAAAGGTCGGCTACACTGATGCTGCTCATAACCTGATAGTGAGTTCCTCCCAGCAAGTCCAGGCCATAGTGTTCCATTAAGAGGTCTATCAGCAGCTACGCTAGATGGATCCGCACCCATTTGCCTCCTTGATTGGCTTAACCTTGGTGAGAGAAAATTATTATCTTGCACTGCTGGTGAGGGATTTTCGCGTAGAGTTTCCTGGAAAAATGCATGAAATGGTACTCCACTTTCTTGTCTATTTGCATGTGGAAGGGTTGTTTCCCTCGCCTGATCAACTGGAGAGTTTAAGATATCATTACTCAAATTAACAGCCGAGTTTCCCTCGGCTCTATCAGCCATATAAGTCATTCTATTAAAAGAAAGTAGTTGTTGTATATGGCGGTGTATCAATCTTCTTCCCGATAGTGTTGGTGCCCCGGATCCAGGAAATGGAGAAGATGCTTGCATGTTTCCGGCATGATATCTAGGAGATGAAAGACCCCCAAATCCTTGTGAAGAAACCGAATTAAGGTCAAAACCTTCATCCATAAAGTTTGTGGCAGGAGATGTTCTGTTAGACAAATTGTTGGTTGCTGTTCTCTGATCAGACAGTCTAGTCTGAGCAAGGGAGCTTGAGGATCCAAGAGCAACAGGTCTACAACCATCACAATACCAGTTACCTTCGGGTACTTCCCGACCAAGGCCAACACAAAAGGTATGTGCTGGTGAATCACATTGATCACACAATAACATGAGGCCATCATCCCCACCTTCATGGCATTCGGTACATATTACATTTTCATAAGGATCAAGATAGCTCCTCAGTTCCTCTTCAGATGGTTGATATACCTGTATTTAGCAATAAACCCACTATAAAAACCAATTCAATACAGAAAATATTAAGCATATGATGCATAACATGATACGAAGATAACAAAATCATACCTGATCACGCTCGGGGACTTGTATCAACACTTCAATCCCTGCTGTAGATCTTGCTGGCTTACTAATTGTCATAAACCTCTGCTTGCACAAGGGACAACGAGATTCCACTTTTGCCCATTCCATTATGCAGGTAAAACAGAAGTAATGCGTGCAACAATTCAGTGTTCCCCTCACTCTTCTTTTATCTTCTTCAGTGAGACAAATACCGCAGACCTGCTTTACTATCTCGGCTTTTACTTCCTCTACCTTCTCTTTACCCTTCCTACCAGAAGGTTTTCTTTGCTGCAGCTTGATCACATCCTCCACAATTGTAAGAGGCACTGAAGAACTTCTCAAATTCTTTTTCAAAGGTTCACAAAACTCTTTGGCTTCTCTCACTTGCTCCCTCTCTTCTTCGGATATGGTGAAATCATAATCAGATGATCCAGATGATGCGAAATCTGAATCTGAGGGTGCAACAGATCGCCTCCTTTTCCGACCCTTTTTTACCTCACTTCTTTCTCTCAAAGCCAAGCCATTGGCTATAAAATCACAATCATCATCATCATCATCATCATCACTTAGTTTCCTTCTGATTGTACGTGTCTTTCTTAATCTCTTTCTTAATGGCTTCTTTGGAGCCCTGACCTTCCTCCTCCTTTTCTGACCTTTTGAAGGGCAACCCTTTTTTCGCAATGCCTGCTTGCTTGCTTTCACATTGCTTTTCTTCCTTTTCAACCGCAGTTCTTCTTCATCCGAGCAATCATCATCATCTGGCGTGAATTCCTCATCATCGTCATCTTCATCATCCAGCCTAAACTCATCTTCATCATCCGGCCTAAACTCATCATCCCCATCCAGCCTAAACTCATCATCCCCATCCGGCCTAAACTCCTCATCCCCATCCAGCCTAAACTCCTCATCCTCATCCGGCCTAAACTCCTCATCCCCATCCGGCCTATACTCATCATCCCCATCCTCTTCTTCTTCGTATTTAACTCTTCCCCTCTTTTGAGATGGCTTAAACCCATTTCTTGGCAGAAACTCATCACCCCCATCCTCTTCCTCATCATCTTCTTCTTCTTCGTATTTAACTCTTCTCCTCTTTTGTGATGGTTTAACCCCATTTCTCTGCAGACCCCTCTTCACTTTGGGCCTAACTGCCTTTCTGACCTCTTCCATTTCTTCTTCATCTTCATCTTCCCATTTCTCTTCCACAACAAATCTATCAGAAGGCCTCTTGGCTTTTGATTTACCCACCTTCTTCGCCTTTTTCACTTCTCTTTCCTCCTCTTCAACAAAGTTATCAAAATCCGATGCATTGCCATCTATCGAAGAACCAAAATCCCCATCCGAATCATCAGAGACCTCATTTTCTTCATCAGAAATTACATAATCCTCATCTGAATCATCAGAACCTTTATTTTTCAGCCGAACCCCATTCCTTTGTTTGGGATTGCGGCTGATATTCCCTCCCCTTACCATCTGCTCCATTCATCCAAATAAGAAATGATCAAAACTCATGCATCAATTTCCATTTAGATAAATAAAAACAAGATAACTGGATTCACCAACCAAAACCCATTCATCAAATCGAGTTCTAATTCCGAAAATCAGGTAAAATCAACAAATTTCATGGTTCCTCAATTTCAATGTCTGTCCCTGAGGCTCTACTCTACAACCTAAATGGGGGTAAAATTAGCTCAATCGGAAGAACAAACAGTATAATCAATCAATCAGCAGGTGATCTATTTTAGCATTTATAGAAGAAAAAAAATTAAAAAGAAAAAAAAAAATTCAATACCTTTTCCAACACAAAAAAATTATTCAAAAAAAAAAAAACTTCAATCATTCAGAAATGAGATGAACCATTCAAAACAATCATCTCGTTTCCAATTGTTCCCCTCTATACCCAATTCTAATCAACACCAAACAACAATCATTTTGAACCCAGAAAAAATTTATCTTCAAAAATTCAAAATTAAAACCCAAAGATCAAACAAATCCAAAACCAAAAACCCCAGAAACTCAAAATCCAGCCAAAACAAACACATCAATCACAAATTCCAGCCATATGTACCCATACACAAACACAAATCTGATACAAAACATCCATAAACAAAGAAAAAAAAAAACTACAAAAAAAAAAAAAAAAAACTGAGAGATTGAAAAAAGGGTATTGCACCTGAGAGGAGGAAGAACAAAGCAAAAATTGAAATTTTCCACTTTTTTTTTTTTTTTTGGTGAAAATATAATTCTGTTTTTGGTTCTGGTGGTTTTTTTTAGCTTTTTGGTTTGTTCGATTTATAAACACGCGCTGGGTTAGGAGCCAACACGTTTGGTACACTCACGGAATTACGCAACTTCGCCTCCCCCTACGGATGTTTTCTTACGCGAAATTACTAAAATGCCCTCCTCTGCCTCTTCGGCTGTTATAACTTGGCTTTTATTGGCTTTACAAGTGTAACCGCCTCCTTTACTTTTTCTCTTTTCAAACTAGGAATTACTTAAAATATGGAGCCAAAATAGTTTTAAATTTAATAATATAATTTGTTTACTTTTTTGTATGATATTCTTTATTTACTACTCATGATCTTTTTTTAATAAATTTTTACATTATAATTTACAATATTAGTAAAAAAATCAATAGATGTATGTTCAAATTATAAAGCATATTCTACAGGGTTTTTATTTTTTATTTTTAATAACATCATAATAATATCAATATCTTATAGCCATATAATAAATATGATTCTCCTTTTTTTTTTTAGTATCCATATATATATATATAAAGAGAGATATGATTTTCCTGCCAAAATTTTCTTTCAAATATTTCCTATAATCCATTAAAATAAAAACATCAAATAATATAGTAATTAAATTTTTTTAGTAGTAAATTAATAGAAAACTTCAAGCTAAATAAGGAATAAATCTTTGATATTTTTGGTAGATTATGAGCAACCATTTTTGAATAGAAAACTACTATGTATATATATATTATTTTTCTGCTGCCTCCTCGAGTAAAGGTAAGATCTTATTAATAATTTAGCCTAAAATAAAAGGAAAATATCTTGCTTAATTATTATTAGTTATTTCTTTATTTTAAAGGAAATTAAATATTATTAATTATAATTGATATTACGAAAATGCCCTGCTTTTGCTACATATCTTTCGCAGAGTAGTTCAACTATAATTTTGACTTTTTGGTTATTATCCAGTACGCTCATTCCTATAGTGAAACAAGTGAACCCGCTTAGAAGTCATCAAAATACGAAAAGACGCGAATTTCAATTAGACGATCTGGCCGTTGATCTACTCTAAAAGAGATCACCACCGTTTATACAGACAATCTGGAAAATGGTGATTTGAGAAGTACACTTGTAAGGTCAGGATTTTGACAGCTCTAATCCAGCGGTGGGTGATGCTGGTACATGTTTTTTGGTTCTTTGATGCCAAAAATTTTGTTTCAAACACGTCCCAATATTACAACTGAATGGATTTATATCTAAAATATAATCGAATAAATAAAGTTTCAATTTTTATAATAAAACAAGAAAAATTAATAATTTTAGCTTACCAAAAAAGGAAAAAAAACACTTTTTTTCTTTCTAAACTTTTTTTTTTTTTTTTTTAATTGAGAGGAAAGATATGAGGAAATTATGCCCTATACCCCATTTTCCCTAATATATTACATTTGCACATCTTTTTTAAAAGTTGTTACATTTGTATTTTTTTTTTTTAAAGTAAAATACGTTTTTTACCTCTCAATTCAAACTGAAAATATTTATATTTGTTTATATATATTTTTTTATTATATAAACAATTATTTATATATTTTCTAATTATGTAAACAATTATTTATATTTTTGTTATACTCTGAAGAGATAAAATGAGTAAAAAAAATGACATATTTATAATGGACTTAAAAAAGGTATAAACGTT
>WUAT03378713.1:0-10319 GCA_010015005.3 Ulmus americana
TCAAATGTATTGAATTTTTGAATTTCAATTTCTTCATCAATTGCATTCTTGCTAATTACTACTATTTACTCACCATGATTTCGTAAATAGTTATCTTATTACTTAATAGATAGTTTCTCATTCCTACCATATTGAGAATTATTAAAATTTAGAGTACTTTATACATTTCCTAACTCTAAATTTTAGAATTATATAACCTTAACAATTAAAATTATCTACTTACTAATACTAACATTAATTTATTTACTTAATTTTATTAATTTATTATTATTATTATTATTATTATTATTATGCATTTATTTTATTTTTTTAACAAAGGGGGCCGAAGCTCCCTGCTATTTTACACAATTAAATGGGCCATTGGCCCTTTCCTAACCTTCACACTATATATATACACATTTTATTTATTATTATTATTTTTTTAAATAAAAAAACCTCAGCACACATAATAAATTTAACTTAAAGCAATTTTTATTTATTTATTTATTATTATTATTATTTTTAACTATGCGTATGTATATGTATATATATAAGAAGCAAACAATGCTTATTCTCCGTTTTGCTTGTCTTGCGACGCGCAGTATGCCCAGCTGGCCAGCACCGCCGCTTCACCTGCACCGGCGTCAGAGTCAAACCACTTGCACTCGCTGCCCGTCTCCTTCTCTTCTAGTGCCGCTGCTGTTCACGGCAGTAAGACCGAGTTTTGGCTTGGTTCGATGGTGCAACAACAGCCCAGCCGCCTCCGGCCACCTCGTCGCTTTTCGAGCCCATTGTCGGCTTCGTCTCCTTATTTCGATCACAATGGTAAATACCACCATCGATGAACACTTCCAGAACGAAACTCACCATTTTCCTCTCTCTCTAAAACAACATCAAATATCGTTCTATTTTCTGTTTTTAAAGGTTTAGATCCATAAAAGGTTAGTTTAGCTTACCCACAAGCTTCATCAAACTTCGAAACCGCAACAAAACCCACTTTATCTGGCTTGATTTCGGTACAACCGCGAGTTCCCCTCCTTCTCTCTATTTTGTGCTTCGGCAAAACACCATCCTCCTTCACACTCTATCTCTCTGTTTTTCTTTCACTAATTCTTTCCTTCTACCACCCTCTAGATTCTTCTTATTTACGTCATCAAAAGTTTAGTTTTAAATGCGAAACAGTGAGACCGACTTACTCAAATCAATAAACACATCTTTTTTCTTTTCTTTTTTTTTTTTTTTTCTGCCAACATACGGTCGACTGGTCCATGAACTACCGATCGACCGGTAGGAAAAATTCCCAGATTAACCGTTTCCAGAAAACTCCATATAACCAATTTTACTTATATATCTCTTGTTCTCTATTTCATTGTCTATCCTATACCATATATGTATATAGCTCTCTTTCTCTTTTTCTTTAAGACCAAAAACGAGTGTGTATATTGATAATACAACACACATTTTTATTCAATTGTCATGGATCATTGCCCATTTTAAACAATGAGGGCCGAAGCCCATGTGCTTTCTTAAAAAAAATTGGGCTTAAATCCAAATCAAAACCTTTCTTACATTTTATGAAGAAAAAAATTATAATATTAATGAAAATAATAATAATACTAACCTTACCAATAACTTTACTACATTTTTTTTTTAAGGTTGCATTTTTGAGATTTATTTTTAATAATTATATTTTATGTAATTATGTAATCTCAAAAATACATAATTCATAGCTTCAACATTCACATTATTATTATTTCCAAAAGAGTATTTGACAATAATAATCAACTTTTAAAATTTCGATAATTAACCTTAGTATATGACAATACACAATTAGATTACTATCTCTATGATTTTTCGAACATAACATTCCCTATTAATTATAGTAAAAAGGGATTAGAGGATTCTAATTTTTCTCGGGGTTTACATTAGGTTTATGGCTTTATGACATCTTATCTTTAAAAATTTTGTCAAAATTTTTTATTTACAATAGACTCGAGATTCTCACTGTTGAAATTGATATCGACATATCTGCGATTGCCAAATATTTGGAAGTTCCTCGACTCAATCTTTTTCTTTATTCTTGTTGATGGATATTTCATTCGTACACATATTCTTTTTATTTCTCGAGCCCATATTGAGTTATAGACCAAGTTCAAAAAGGTCAAATATTTGATGATTTATCATATATGATTGAGTTGCTAAATTTTTTTGGATAGATATCCTACATTTGAACTTCATTTTTTGAATTTTCTCCTTAAGAATTTTAGATACCCTAGTTTGTCTATTGTTTGTCTCATCTCATATTTAAGATTCGTATTGCTCGTTACTAAGCATTTAAGAAATATACTGAACATTGTTCACGTTTCAAATTAATAAATTTTCAGTAATCTACCTTAAAAAAAATTAATATCAAAAGATGTCAAATAAAGAGGGTCATTATCCAAAATGTCAAATAGCCGCAAGGAGGAGAACAAAAATGTGTTTGGCGACAACGGTAAACATGTTTGGACGCGAAGATATTGTACTCAGGGTTACGAAAAACCAGGAATTGGCTAATCGCACTCTCATTCCGCGTAGCATGCATTGCACGCTAGAGTATAGACAATTAGATATATCATCAGCGACCTCGAAACAGGCAACGAGCAGAGACAGGAATTACAGAGAAAAAATCCAATCAAAATTAGGGTTAGGGTTTGCGCAGAAGAGGGAAAAAAAAAATCAAAGATGGAAGGTTGGGATCCAAGCACAAAATCGACGCTAACCCGAATCCCTCTGCTAACGACGAAGGCAGGGCCGAGGGATGGGGCGGCGTGGACGCAGCGGCTGAAGGAGGAGTACAAAGCTATGATCGCCTACACCCAGATGAACAAATCCAACGACAACGATTGGTTCAGGATTTCGGCGGCCAATCCGGAGGGTACGCGCTGGACCGGAAAGTGCTGGTACGTCCACAACCTCCTCAAATACGAATTCGATCTCCAGTTTGATATCCCCGTTACCTATCCGGCCACGGCGCCCGAGCTCGAGCTTCCTGAGCTTGATGGAAAGACGCAGAAGGTAAATGGGATAATTTGTTTCTTTGATTTATTGTGATTTTTTTTTTTGGTGGTTTAATTCTGGTGTTTTGATTATGTTTCAGATGTATAGAGGGGGTAAGATCTGCTTGACCGTGCATTTCAAGCCACTCTGGGCCAAGAATTGGTACTTCTTTTTCTGTTAATTTTTATTATTGGTGTGGAAATCTATTTTGATCTGTTTTGGTTGCTAGAAATAAGATAATTGTAATTAGATTGAGCAACATAATTGTAATTTAATTGGTTTTCTTCAAAGTTTCTGCTTGAAATAATGTTTTTGAAGTATGAAACTTTGAATGAAAAAGGTGATTGCTACAACTATGTACTTGTAGCTTTCACCATTCCACTTGCTGCATATGTAACCCACAAAGAAAGATCATTGTATGTAATTGTGTATGCTGTTCATTTTCCTTGTAATAAAACAACAAACAACCTCTTTTGTGGACTGTAAAAAATGCACTAAAATAGAATTTTATTCTGTTAAGTGTTGGTTACTTCACCAAACTTCTTGTGGTGGAAATTGCACGAATAATTTATTGTCATTGGAACAAACATGCTACTTTAATAATTTTTTCTATTTATTTATTCATTTTCAAATGTTTGTGGCTTGCCCATCTTTCACTTCTTCTCCTCCTCCTTTATGTTGGAGCTAGTTGGCTAATGAGTTAATGTTCTTATGCAGTCCTAGATTTGGCATAGCACATGCACTCTGTTTGGGTCTTGCACCATGGCTTGCAGCAGAGATTCCCATTCTTGTTGACTCTGGTATGATTAAGCACAAAGACGACGCTGCATCATCCGCAGAATCTTAGTTAATGTAATAGTTGAGTAATTTGTAAAACTGAACCTTGAGATTTGGAGTTCTCAGCTTTCGGTTGAAGAGTAATAAAAGTTTGAGGCATAATTGTGTATTTTACAGGATGCGTCGTCAGGTGTACAAGTTATCTGCAGATATGTAAGATCAGATAAGTTTATTTTACGAACTTTCCTATTCTTAGATCTGAGCCTCTGATATATATGTGACATTGATCTTTTTGCTAAAACGCAACTCTAACTTCTGTAGCAATGGAAATGATGGCATTTTGTGTTCAGTTTTAAATATTTGTTTATATTGAGTTTGTACCCACCAACCAGTTCTCTCAGTGATGGAAATGGTATACTAGTGCTTGTACCATAGAACTCACTGCCAATGTTCTTCAAAGCACACATTCGTTGCATGTAGAGAAATCCTAACAAATGGATGTTGGCTTATCATGGGGAGATCTTTGCATCTTCTGCTGTTAATCAGTGCAACTTCTGTTAGATTTGAGACTTTTAAGGCTTTGTTTGGTAGGGAAAGAGTAAATACTGAGGTTGTATACTATATTTTCATTCCTTCCAAAAATTTCCTCCACCAAACAATCATAGACCATGTATAATCTCTAGATGATACACCCGTTTGCCATGACTTTTAGAAGTTTACTTTTGGTTTCTTGGATTTGGAAGTGGCTTTTGAAAGTATTTGGGTGAACCGCTAAATTGACTTATTAAAGCTGTTATAAAGGAAATTCATGCTTCTTTTGGAAGAGCTCTTACCTATCTTCTTTTGTAGTGAGTCATATGTTTGTTGGATTTTAAACCTTTAAATGTTTGTCACTCCAACAAATCTCATCTTCCAAACAAGGGGTAGGAGATGTCATCCGAATGCTGTGTTTAATTTTAAATCCTCTTTTTATTTCACTCCTTCCGATACTCTCCTACACAAAACAAGGGATGAGAAATACCATCCACCTTGTGAAGCGGATTCCTCCTTTCCCTATTACCGAACCTCTTAAGGTACAAGTGCTGTTGGAGGAAGTTAAGAATTTTCTCTTCTAGTGTGCCATAACTATCAATGTTGAAGTTAACCTTTTTCATCAAGACAAAGGATGCAGGTTTTTCATGTTTATTAAGTCAGCTTTACCAGCCTCGTATGCGTACTTCATACTTCGTTTATTTTGTTGTTCCAAGAATCCTAGTAATTAAAGGGGCACATTGCTGGGATTGTTTGTTCAAAAGTCTGTTCTAGATAGTTTTTACTTTTATAGCCGTAGAAGAAAAGAAGTAAAAGCTCTTCTTAAAAAAATATTTTTGCTAGGGGGGCAAGATTTCCTTTATAATTCTTTTTAAAGTCAAAAACTTGTTTTACTTGTTCACTCAAACACTTTTAAAAGTCACTTTCAAGTCCAGGAAGTAAAAATCGACTTCTAAAAGTCATGTCAAACGGACCCTTAATCATCTATAACTATTAGGAGAATTTCTACACATATATGTCTTAAATCCATGTAATTGTAGTTTCAACTTTCAATTTTGACACATTCCCAAGAAGTAAAATCTTAAATTTGTATTGAACTTTAGCACATTATTTGGATACAGCAATCAGCAGCTGCCTGCCTCATTTATCAGCAAAGAGGTGAAAATACACAACAGTACCATCCTTTCTCCAAACCAGCGTGAAAGTGAATTGTATCATATTTAATGGAAACAATAATAGTAAAACTCTCATCCATTTCATTTCTTCTTCTCTCATGGATTAATCATAGAAGCTTTCCGATCAAAAAACTGGACCGGCTGCAAGAATTTTCTCAGTCAGATCATCGTCCTTCCCGACCTTGTAATCCAAGAAAACCTCGAAGTTTTTCTTGAACAAACCCCCCAAATGCAGTAGCTTGTCCTTGTAAGCCCCCTTGTCCGACCACTGACATTTCAAAAACATCAATAAGGTTCCTTATCACACAAAGAAACAATGAATTGTCAGGAAAAAATAGGGCAAAACGGAAACTAACAGTGTTTATTGGATCCAAAATTTCTGATGGAATGCCTTCAATTTCAGTTGGAATTTCCAGTCCAAATACTTCAGTTTTCTTATAGTTGGCCTCCAAAAGAGCTCCCGAGTGAATGGCATCAATGATCTTCCTTGTATAAGCTAACTTTATACGGTTACCAGAGCCGTAGCTGCAAAAAATTACATCAAAATTAACCCGAAAATTCGAATGTATTAGACTTTAATTGATTGTACTTAAATTTAACTTTGATTATTTGCTTCTGAAATTTAAAGTATAAAAGTTTAAGTCTAATGATAATTTGAAGTTGGGAACAATTTTGATACCTTCCAGCTGACCAGCCAGTGTTAACCAGCCACCCTGTAGCCCCATGCTTTTGCATCTTTTCAGCCAACATAGTTGCATATTTTGTAGGATGCAGCATTATAAATGCAGCTCCAAAGCATGCTGAGAATGTTGCTCTAGGCTCCTTCACTCCTTCCTCCGTCCCAGCCACCTATTTTTTCGTCATAAACTTCCATTAATCGATATGTCTAGCCACCGGCATTGTTAGCCATTTTTTTTCTTCACATTAAAACAAAAATTAGAGTATTTGTTAAGTACCAGAGCGGTGTAGCCACTGATAAAGTGGTACATAGTTTGTGCCAAGCTGAGCTTGCTCACAGGTGGGAGCACCCCAAATGCATCACAAGCTAGAAGGATGACATTTTTGGGATGGGGACCAACACATGGTAATTTAGCATTTGGAATGTACTCTATAGGATATGCCGCTCGGGTATTCTCTGCAACAGTTCAAACAGAAGAAAAAAACCAAGTCAAAAACACGAATCTGCATCAAACGATTCGGAGCGTTTGTGTTCATATGAATCTCTTTTTTTGACAGGGTTTAATAAACCTCGTGTTTGGTAGGAGGGAGAACTAGAATGAGGGACGAGTGAGGATGACACATGGTTGTTTAGTAAGAGAGATAGCACAAAGCTATAAGCTTTACCTGTAACAGATTTGTCCGTGTAGTCTACTTCTCGAGTATGCTCATCGAACACCACATTCTCTACCACTGCAAGACATAATAATCTTGCCTGAGTTAGGAAGAAAACGAACATTTTTTCTCTTGAAATGAACTTGATCTTAAAGATTGAACATTTTTTCTCTAGCAATGGAATTACCGGTTCCAAACTTGATAGCATTCCAAATGTCTGGCTCCTTCTCCCTTGACAAGTCAATGCACTTGGCATAGCAACCTCCTTCAATATTTGAGACACCATTGTCACTCCAGCAATGCTCGTCATCTCCAATCAAATACCTATTGTGATCCGTAGAGAGAGTTGTTTTTCCAGTGCCTAAAACGCCATTAATAATAATGAGTAGCGATTGATCAGCAGTTGGGATGAAAAAGATCGATGATTTTTTTCGTTCCAATACCTGATAATCCGAAGAAAAGGGCAACATCGCCTTCTTTCCCAACATTGCAGCCAGAATGGAGAGAGAGGATTTTCCGCTGAGGCATGAGATAGTGCATGACACCGAAGAGGCCTTTTTTCATTTCTCCAGCATATTGGGTTCCCAGAATGACCATCTCTCTTCTAGCAAGATTGAGGTCAATGCTAGTAGAGGAAGTCATGTAGTGTGTGTAACGGTTACAAGGGAACTGGCCTGCATTGTATATAGTGAAATCAGGGGAGCCAAAATCCTCCAGCTCCTCAGGAGTAGGCCGAATGCACCTGCGATCCACCGGATCATTATTATTTGTAGGCTAAGCTATAGAGTTCTTCCCATTAATGGGGAAACTAATATGACTTGTGTTTAGATTCTTAGATGGGGAGCATTTTGGGTTCGTTGGTTACTTACATGTTGTGCATGAACAGGGAGTGGTAAGCTCTGGCCGAGACAATCCTCACTTTGATTCTGTTTTCTGGATCCCAATTTAGAAATTGATCGTTCACAAATACCTGAAAGGACTCATATTTAGTACCCTTTACTAACCATATTTTATAAATATATGATAATTTCTAACAACTCAAGTGAAATGCCATGATTTTTAGTAACTAAACCAAATTAATAAAATGGCTAACTTTCACTAGCGTGACAAATCAAGACAAATTAGACAATAACTTTGAAAGTGATGTGTTTAATGAGATAACAAACAACATGTGACTCTTCTAAATTTTACAGATAATTTACCATTTTTATTTTATTTTATGTTTTAAAAAAATATCTACTTTTTTTTCATATATATATATTGGTGAATATAAAAAATTAACTTACTATAAATAATTAGTAAAGTAGAGAAATTATGGTAAGTTCTAAAACGAAACATAATGAAATTTAAAAATAATCATTTTTTCATAAAAGAATGAAAATAAGATAGAATTATATTATCTTATATGAAATTAAGCTGGTTGGTATGGGGCATAGATATAAAAAAAAAATTACGATTTACGTTTCATTTTATCCAATTCGTTTCATTTAGAGATTCAACTGATTCATCTAATTTCGTTTCTTTTTTTAAAAAAAAATTAAATAGAAATACCCTTACAATTAAAGATTAACTTATATCTTAAATAGTAAAATATAATGAATTTCATATAATATTTATGTGTTATATATTATATAAAAATATGTTAAAATTCATAATATAATATAATTTATACGCATAATTCTAGTTAAAAATAATTAAATGAATCTTACGTTTAACGATACATAATTTTTTAGAAACATGATTCATTTTTATACAAGTATAAGTAATTGGTCAAAAATATTGCATTATTTATACGTATGTGTTTCTATCTATATCTTGCTATACACATTTGGGTTTGACGATTGTTGTCGAAAATTAAAAAAAAAAAAATTGAAATTTTAATATATAACACATAATTTTGAATGTCTTGGGTTTATAAAATATCCTTAAACTCCGGTTAAAAAATAAATAAATAATAAAAACTTAAACTTAAAGCAATTTAAGGAGAACTTGTTCGCTTATATAAGAGAACGCTATTGCAGTCAAAAATGGTGGAACGTGTCATCTATATATATCGTACTTTACTACAAATTGTTTATGGATTAGACCAGTTCCTCCTAAGACCCAGGATTAATGGATAAGGATCTGCCTAAAAGCTGATGCCCACTTGAGTAACATGTATGTCCCGTGATTTTAGGACCCTTTTTTTTTGCTTTATTTTCTTTCTTATATGGTTTTAAAGCAAACAAATCGAGCTGGATATTAAGAAAATAATCAATAAAAATTAACAAACGTTTGATCGGAACTGGTCCGAGGCATTATATTATATTAGGTTGAAATATATAACAAATAAATTAGGCTTTTAAAAATGTAATAGGTACCTTGTCCAAGGAGTTCAAGTAATCCACAGCTCTTTCTCTGTTCACTAAGAAAGTCTCTCCGTCCATTTCGATATTAGGAGAACCTCTGTATCATTTAAATAACAAAAAATATATATATTATAGTAGAAAAAAGAAAAAGAAGATGATGTGAAATTGGTAATGTAGAGAAGTGCTTACTTTCCCCACCAGAGCTCATCTTCGGTTGTCTCATCTCTCACAACGCGTTTGTCTCTCGGCGATCGGCCTGTCTTTGCCCCGGAAAGGGTGGCCAACGCCCCAGTTGACGTTATGAATGAACCTTTCTCATACTTTATAGCTTGCTCATACAATTCTACAACAAATATATATAAAATTTTCACCTATTAAGATCAACCTTCATATGATATAATATATATATGCAATGACGGGGCTTGGGGCTAAAATTAATAAAATCTACATATGTACAACGTAGCTTCACTGTAATATATATATTTTTTCACGTTTTTAGATATTTTGTTGATTAATGTGTTATAAATATCATTATAAAATAACTTTTGATTTGAGAAATATAATAAATAATTTTACTAAAAGTTTGAATCGGTGCAAATTAGATTTATATCTAAATCAAAACTCATAATAACTGACCATCTATCTACGTAGTTTCCATGGTAAGATCCACATGGGATCCTGAAAGGTTAGTATCTGTATTATCATTGCTCAATCATTTTATTTTATAACATATTCATATGGTATGATAAGTTGTATTATATCAAAATTTTGTGCTTAAAAATTTGATATAAAAAAAATACAATACAAACTATCACAAATATAAACGTGGAAGAAAAAATAATGTACAGTAAAAAAAAATATATATATATATATATATATATTTATTGTAGATGATATGTGTGTATATATACCGGCAGGCGAGAGGTTGTATAGGACATGGGTAAACTTGAGAGAACTGTCACTGACGTTAATGGTGGGGGTGTGATATTCATGGTGATGAGACACGTGAGTTGTCTTCCGGCTTTCTGACTTTCTCGATGGATCTCCCTTCACCAACTTGGGTCCCGTCTCTCTCGTTAACGATGCCAAAGAAGCGCTACACAAAAACACAATCCAATATTAATTAGTTAATCCACAA
>WUAT03378824.1:0-10318 GCA_010015005.3 Ulmus americana
TTTTTACATTATATTATTAATATTTCCACCACTTTTTACATAAAATATTATTTTATTATTAAATTTCAATATTTCCACCACACTTTATATAAAATTATTTTTTAATCTGGTAAAACCACTTATTTTTACTAAAAAATTTAAAATCCAATTCAAAAAAAAAAAAAAAAAAAAAAAAATATCAAACAGGCCCTAAATAATATAAACAGATTTGCTAAAAAGGATATTCAACCGAAGGCGAAGACGCAACTCTCAATTGAACGGTTGACCATCCAGTTGTCCCAACGTTAAGGCCGGCGGCGCATTTTAGCGGCATTTGGCATCTGCAATTTCCCGGTAGAGTACGCGTCCCTGAAAATCTCAACACTTCCCGTCGTTGATTGTTGATCCATGAATAATCTTCCATATGGTGTCCACGGGATCGCGTAGAAAGAAGTTCGGTAATCGATTGATTCCCGAGCCGAAGCCCAATCCTCCCATGGCTTCCCGGAATAATCCGCCCAGGTTCAGAAAACCTCCTCTGATATTCGCCGTCTGCCTCGTTCTCAGTGCTGTTGTTCTTTTGGGCATTTCGACAAACATGTGGTGGAAGGTCAATTCCGCCCCTTTGTCCCCCAAAATTTACTCGATTGAGGTCGTCAATCAGTTTCCTCACGATCCCAATGCCTTTACTCAGGTAAATATACTGCTCATAGCCTCACATTTTAGATTTAGATTTCTGGGTTGGTCTTTCTTTTAACGTTTGAAAGTTGATTGGTAGTGAGATTTATTGATAATTTACACCAAAATTGAATCTTATTTCTGGGTCTTAATTTAGTAGTAATATTTTATATTAGTTTGAAGATTGAGGATGTTTCTGTTGCTTAGATATTGTTTTACACTTTGATTGAGTGCTTCAGTTTTACGATTAAGGGTTGTGAGAGTGCTCAATTCTTATATTACAGTCAAATGGAGAGTATAATTCACAATAATAGCCATTTATTCTGTATTTGTGCTTTCATTTGAGAATGCTATACATTTGGAAAACATAACATGAACTACATCACTATGATTTGTATTTATTTTTTTCTTGATGTGTGAATAATTATGCTCATTTTACTTCAGGGTCTTCTTTATGATGGAGATGATACCCTTTTTGAATCAACTGGCCTTAATGGGCGGGTAAGTGTTTTTCATTTATTTGATCTAATATTTAAATTTTTTGGGGCATGTTTTTAGGTGCATAATCCACACCACACGTTCTTTTGACTTCCTTTTTTAATTTTTGCAGTCATCAGTACGAAAGGTAGCTCTTCGAACTGGGAAGGTATTGAACCAAACTCTTATCTGCTTTTCTAGTCCAAATCTTTAGTTCCCCGAATGCTTGTCCTGCTAGCTAAACAACTTTTGGAAGCAAGTTTTGTGGTGATGTTCTTGATTGGTAAATGATGTGCTAACTGAGCTAGTTCACTAATGAAATAATGTAGCAAGGATTTGAATTGCCTGTGCTGCATTGGTTGATATATGGTTTAATTTGTTTACTTTTTGTTTGTAGATTCTAGTTTACCAGCACAATTACATGTAAATGACAGTGATACTAAAACATTACAAGATGAAAGCCTCAATGCGTGGTTGTGATTTTGTGAGAAGCCAAATTTTTAATTTTAAACCTTTTTGTGTTTTTGGTATGCCGCAGGTTGAGGTTCTTCAGAAGATGGATTACTCATATTTTGGTGAGGGTTTAACTCTAATTGGCGAAAGGTCTGTTGAGGAACAAAAGATTTTCATTTTCTTTTGTTGTTTTCTTAATAAATGGAGTACTTGGATTTTGATACTTATTACTAAATATTTTTTGTATCATACAATTTGTACGGGTAACATCTGAAGAATCCTTCATTAATGCTGATCTAGTAATTTATATGTTCTTTTGTAGGCTGTTCCAAGTAACTTGGTTGAAGAAAACTGGTTTCATATATGACCGAAATAATTTAAGCAAAGTTGGTGCTTTACCTTTTATTCCTTTCAAATTATTCCTGTAATACGTTTATGCCTCTTGTTGACTGATAGAACACAAGAAAACAGCTGCAATGTGACTTATAATTTTGCTTCTAAAATCTCTATAAATTTTGTCAATGCATATAGTTTCAGTTTTCTGATGCAAACATACTCATCTTGAAATAATGATTTGCTTAATGTTTTAGGTTAAAATTAATATCTTAGATAAGTGGTTCGTGTTAATGTGTGACCATAGAAATATAAGCAGTTGATGTATGATTTGAAATTTCTTTCAGTTAAAGGAAGTAAATAGTTTCTTATGTCACTATGTGATTGCTTCTTCTGGGCCCTTGGTATTTTCTCTTGCAATTTACTTTTTCTTGGCAGAGAAGCTCAAATCAGATTATTGGAGTCTGAGCATTGATTAGGGCTGATCTTAAGAATATTGAATCATACTAATTGATTTGGTTGTTAAGAATATTGAATCAAGCAAAGCTTATCAATATGGATTTTTCTTTCTGCTAAAGTTTCTGACAGTAACTATATGTGTATATAGTTGATCCTATGCTCTGGCATCACCTAACTACTTTAGTTAGCCTATTGATTGTCTAGGATTGAATAATAGGTTTAGGTACTTATTTCTTGCAAGAACAAATCAGTAATCTTTTTGCATGCAACTGCTGTCTACATTATTATTTTTTTTTCTTTTGGGAATGAGTTGTATCCTTTTTTGAGTGCCACAAAGTTAGTTGCCACGACCAGAATAATCATAATTTGAATTACTCCGTGTTCATGCAGTTTGAGAAATTCACTCATCAGATGAGAGATGGCTGGGGACTGGCAACTGACGGAAAAATGTTGTTTGGAAGTGATGGGACATCAACATTGTACAAGCTTGACCCTCAAACGATGAAAGGTTTCTTTTTGTTAATAAAAGTTCACACCATTTCATGTGTTTTCTCCCTTTTCTTCTTTTTGCCCAACTTCATTTCTTAGTCCTTTTTACTACACGTAGAGGTGCAATCCTCTGTTTCTAGTACCAAGTATCATAGCATCATGTGCTTTTCTGATCTTCAGTTTCTGTTGAAAATTTGATTTTAATCAACTTTTTCATTTTTCCTTTTATGAATTTGTGATTTTTTCAATAGCATGATTTTGCCTTCTTTCTTGTAGTAATTGATAAACACGTGGTCAAATTCAATGGTCATGAAGTGCACAACCTTAATGAACTGGAATATATAAATGGTGAAGTTTGGGCGAATGTTTGGGGGGTAAGTCGGTTCATATGTACCGTAAGGTCAATATGATGCTATATATCCATGATAGAAACTAATTCTTTTATTAAATTCGACACAAAATTTGTGTCTTGAAGTTTTCTACACTTTCCTTGACCAACTTCTTTACATAATGAATTTTTAACCTGTAGACGGATTGCATAGCTAGAATCTCACATGAAGATGGCAGTGTGCTTGGGTGGATTCTCCTTCAAAATTTGAGGTCACGTCTTTTATTTATTTAGGCTACATCAATGAAGTTCTTTCTTCTTTGTCAAAAGTTTCATCAAATCGTCCTTTAACTTTACAGGAAGGGACTTATACAAGCTGGTCATAAGGTAAGACCTTACAAGTTCTAACCAATGACTATATGTCATATGTATGGAAAATTGTTTGTTCGTTTCGATGGCATTACTAATTTGAAATCTGACTACCTTCTGTAGGGTATTGATGTTCTAAACGGCATTGCATATGATAGAAACAACAATCGTATTTTTGGTAAGCATCTAACTTGCTTGTTTTTCTTATAAATCATGCAGATTGTGAACCCAATTGGGATCTTGAATTGTTATTGATAGGAGTAAGAACATAAAACCTTTTATATTTTTGCAGTGACAGGAAAGCTATGGCCGAAGCTTTATGAGATCAACTTGCTACCTATTAAGAAACAGGTCAATTCTGGAGTGATGGAGCAGTTGTGCTTGAGCCCCCCGAACAATTTTTTGCATCAATAGGCTCATATTTTCTGAAAGCTCCTGATTATGTACAAGTTATATCCCCAACACTATATCTCTAACGGTTCTGATATAGAGATGAACTTGGATTCCCTTTTATACTAACGTGTTTTTATGGGTTCTCAACATCTAAAAAGTCCTGTAGAAAAAAAAAAAAAAAAAGCGCAACTGTATTTACTATTTTAAATTCATAAATTAAACTCCATTTATTCGTGGATTCTAATACTTGTAATTTTTGGGAAAAGAAAAGAGACTCGAACTAAAAGTAGTAGAAGTAATTAGAAAGTCTGAGCATAAAATAAAATAGACTCAAAATAAAAAGCCATATTTTGTTTTTATGAATATAAAATAATAATCTCTTTTTTATTTATTTATTTTTAAAATGGTTATTATTTATTCCTAATTATTAATTTTTTGAAAAAAGAAAAAAAAAAAATCTTAAACGGTCTTGTTCATTATATGACCCAAACAAGTGGTGGCGCCTCATTAATTTGAATGTACATTTTCTGCTGGATGGAAAGATATTCTCGTTACTTACAGCTCATTTAGTTAGTTAGAAAACGGTTTTTAACATCCTAGTACCCTCATGTTTCGGTTTATTCCAAAAAGTACTACTATTTTTCAAAATTTACTTAAAGTACCCTCATGTTTAATTTTATTACACTCAAGTACCCCAAGTCATCCTATAGTTGACCCAATTTTTTTAAAATTTCAAAAATACTCTTTTATATTTAACTAAGGGGGAACTACAGGAATGCCCCTAAAATGAGGCATCAAAACATTTATGCCCATGTTTTACATTCATTACAAATGTGCCACTTTTTTACCTATTTTACCCCTCAATAAAATGACAAATTACAAAGAAATTTAGAGACTAAGATAGATGACCTTGAATATGGAGGGGTAAAAATGTATTTTATACCCAAAAAAGGGGCACAAATATAATGACTTTTAAAAAGGTGTGCAAATGTAATGGGTTAGGGAAAAAGGGGTAGAGGGTGTAATTTCCTCACAAATTAAACTCAACGTGTAAATTAATCCTTCTTTTCTCGGAAAAATAGTGTAAATTAATCTTAACAGCCTTCTATCCTACCGTTTAATATCAATAAAAAGAAGAAAAATCACTATTAATCCTTTCGGTACCAAAATAACTCTTATAATGAATACACGTCTAAATTTTTTAACAATTTTCAAGAGAAATAAAGTGATAAGTTTTATTCTCCTTAACTATACAAATTCAATTGGACAAGTTTCATTCTTATTTCGTTTTCAATACAAATTCAATAAGACAAGTTGATTTGTTTTCAACAAAGATTTAAAGTATGATTGGAGTAGCTCATGTGAAATCTATATCGTTATAATATATTAATTTATAAATCATTTTGCGAAAATTACAAATCTCACAGTACTATATGACATTTTCCCTTTTCTTTTATCTGAAAATAGAGCTCAACTACAAAAACATTGGACTACTATTATAATGGACACCAATAACTCTAGGTGAAACAAAATTGGAATACACACACACACACACACATGTTTGAAAGTTCAGATTTGAAGATAAGAAAATATGATGTAGGCAACGTTACAACATAATTCATGTGTCGCAGCAAGAGTAAGTTCTTCAAAAACAGCATCATTTTTACAACAACTCGAGCACAATCTAGCCACAGAGGCCAAGATAAAGGTTAGGTGTCTAGGAAGAGTAGAAATAATAGAAACGAGTAAACTGAAATGGAAATCACTGACTTTGATCTTACACTTCACAAGAAAATCCCATGCTCATGCTGATAGATTGGCAAGCTAAGATATGAAATCAAATCCAGTTGGACCTATCTGCGGTCATTTGACAAGGAGCGCTCCCTGCGCCTCCTGTGCGAGTAAGGATAATCATCCACCCTCCTACCATATGGAGAGCGTGATCTTCCTCGTCGGTCCCTTGAATAAGTATCCCTGTCCGGCTTTCTACGTGGTGAGTAGCTACGAGAACGTCTGTGACCATGTCCTGCATATTTTTAAAAACTTATAATAAGTAGCAGAAGGCTAAATTCTCATCACATTACTATCTCATATTGCAATTTAATCTTAGTTGAGACAATATGATTGACACAGAAATGCAGGAAAAATCATAGACATACCTCGCTTATCTCGCAAACCTTGATATCTGCCCGGAGTTGGTGTCCTTCCTCGCTTCCTTTTAGCCTGTAAATACAGAAGATACAAGGAAAAACGAACAGATATAACACTCAGAATAGTTAAATAATAACCACATACTACTGCTTCAAAATTCCTAATATTACGAAACTAATGATTGCCCCTTCTTAATATGATAAAAATACACAACGGGGAAGATCTAAAATGTTGCTCGTATCTTTCTACCAAATTACCATCCTGACATGTATGCTAAAAGCTAAGAGGTCTTCCACTGACTTTTTCTTGTCTTTATTCTTTGTATATATGATAAATTTACAACCTTTAATGACTAAGCAGGATAAGCCCAAAACAGATGTAACAGGAAGACTTTACCATCTTTAGGATATTTAATATAAGAAACTAGTAAACGTGACAGATGCTGTTGCCAATTGTGAAAGCGGAAAAAAGGGCAAACAACCCTCAGCAAAATAGTTGAATTTGAATCGGTGAGTTTGAAATGTCGAGTGGCGACGCAGAACTCATGTTGTGAAGGGAATATGTACAACTGTTTAGAGCTTAGATTGTGAGTTCGATGAAGCTACACAGACCAGACCTGCTGCCAAAACTTATCAGGCAACATCTCCCAAAAAGTAATTTTCAAAGAATATTATAAGTAAAGGTAGCACTACTCGGCAACTACCAGATACTTTGGCAGAAACAATACCTTCTCCACAGTGACTAATCGACCTTCAAGCACTGCACGGTTCAAATTTTTGATGCAGCGTTCTGCACCTTCAACAGTTTCCATGGTAACAAACGCGAATCCACGAGATTCTCTCGTACGAGGATCTGTAACCAGGTGACACTCGAGAACCTGAAACCAGAACTTAGACGTCAAAGTTCATTCACCTGTAGCATAAGAGTTCCTTCCACCCACTTCCACATATTTTAAAATCCAAATATGATCTACAGAGCTTCCAGAAACATGATTAACTCAGGTCCGCTGTGAGCATTGTCGCAAACTAAAACAACTCAAAAGAAACTTGCAATGACATTATAGTATTATACCTTTCCTTCTTTGCCAAAAAACTGTTCAAGATCACTGCTGGTAACTCTTGTGGATAAACCTGTCACATACAAGTTGTTTCCAGGATTGGTTGCATCAACAGAACGACTACGACTCCTGTAGTATTGAAAACCAAATTATTGTACTCATATAAATTCATCTTAACAAATATCGGCTAATACGCAATACAGAAAGATTAATAGGAAGCACAAAGTTTACAACTTGAGATCGCCCACATACCTGGAACGGCTTCTTCTAGACCTGGATAAAGATCTTGAGCGACGGCCTCTACTAGGCGAGAGGGAGCGGCGTGGCGAAGCAGACCTAAGGACATAATTAACAAATAAAGTAAAACATCATACATATCATAATAAAGTATCTACATAAAAAATAAAGCATAAATTTCAAATACTGTGTTGAAAGAAGACACACCTTCCTTCTCTTGCCATCTACCAGTACCCACAAAAGAAAAGAATCACATCAGATAACCATTAGCATTATTAACAAGTTTCATAATGATTTTGCTTCGTGCAAAGTATGCAACTATGAACATCCATATGGGTGTATCTATATTCGTTAAATTATCCCCTTTCAGGCCTACACCTTAGATACCAAAGCAAATTGATACATACAGATAAGTACATTATTCAGGTCTATATATATATATATATTTAGTTTTAAGTTTCAATTATCCTTTTTCTTCCCCTCCATTTCTCATCTTACATATACAAAATCTATAAACTAATCTTAAAAAAATCAAAATTTCAAAGACACAAGATTATATATACAAGTACATACAAGAAACTAGTAAAATTCGGATCTATCTGAATAATTTTGTTGAATCTGTAAGCTAAATTGCAGCGCCAAACAGTTTCCAATAGAAACCCTAGACTGGAGAAAGGCGAAGTTTGGAGATTTACCTCGCAAATGGAAGCAAGGAGACGACTCAGAAAGTGAGAATCCCTTTTGCTTGTACCGTATGAGAATTGAGATTGAGGAAAAAGGTGAAAATGGAAACGGTTTTTTACATCTTTGTACCCTCATGTTTGCGTTTATCCCGAAAGTACCTCCATTTTTTTAGAAATTACCTAAAGTACCTTTATGTTTAATTTTATTACATTCTGGTACCTGGTCTAAGTGCAATCTCTAAAATACCCTTATAAAACTTAATTAATATTTTTAAGATTTTTTTTTCTTTTTTCACTTTGGTACCTTGTGGTTTCATTTTTTTTTTCTTTCAAAAAGTATCTATGTTTTCCAATAATTGTATTTAATCTCCCGGTAGTTCTATTTTATTACATTTTGGTACTCTAGAGCATGTGTAAAGTCTAAAATACCCCTTTAATAATTCATAACCACATTTTAATTTTAACATAAAATTAAATAAATAAATAAAAATTATTCCCCTCTGACCCGACCGGCAACCAACAACCAACAACCTCTGACCAATAAATCCATCGTAAAAAAAACTCATCACCTCCGCCTATCAAAACCTCTACCTATGCCCAGAAAAAAGTATCCAGAGATCAACCCCATTAAAACCAGAGATTACAAATGCCGAGGAACATCAATTAAAGCTACCATAAGGATATTTTCCAATCTGGATTGCATAAATTAGACTAATAAGATGTAGGAGCCCTCAAGAAGTCTCCACAGACCCATTTGCTTGTTAATGGCGAAACATCGGCGGTGACAATCACTCAGAATCAGAGATTGGTAAATGACGGCGAATGAGACAAAATAGAGCAACGAATCCCCACCAATGATTAAAAAAAAAGAGAGTAACGTAAGGAACCCCATAAAATCCATATAAATCTTTGAACAATTTTGAAATTACAAGGTGAAAATTGTTTTTTAAAAGCTCAAATATTCGAAATCAGAAATAGCAATACCCTCTTTGGATTCGACCGGGCTTGATTATAATGAAAATTAGCGGCGAGATGAAGAGGAAAGGGAGGCCGGGAATGGGTAAAGTGGTTTCCGACTTGGATTTGGGGGTGGGTTTTGGGAGAGGCGACATGGGTGGTTTCGGTGGGTTTCTAGTGGTACGACATGTGGGACGGCGAGAAATAGGGCCGGAGGCGATTGTGGAAGTGTGGGGTGGGGTGGGAATTAGAGAATATGAGTTTTATTTTCTTACAATTTGTTTTCTTTTTATTATTTAGTTTGTTCATTAAGGGTATTTTAGGATTTTTTAGAAAATGTTAATTTAGGGTATCAAAATGTAATAAAATAGAACTACAAGGAGATTTACTAAAAAATGAAGGTTCTTTTTGGAAAAATAAAAAATAAAACCACAAGGTATCAAAGTGAAGAAAATAAACCCTATTTTAATTTTTTTAAAAAAATAAATACATAAAATAAAATTAAAATATATATGAAAAATAAAAAATATTTACTAACCTTAAAATAATTAATTTTTATTTAAATATAAAAGGATATTTTTAGAATTTTCAAAAAATTTGGTCAAGAGTTGACTTAGGGTATTAGAGTGTAATAAAATTAAATGTAAAAATACTTATGTCATTTTAAAAAAACGAAGGTTAAACCCAAGTGGATGTTAAAAAAAAAAAAAAAAAAAACCCAAATGGAAATAATTAAGGACATCCACTTTTCCGAAAAGAGAGACAGAGAAAGATGGTGCAGGAAGCCCATATTCCATCAATTTGAATGGGCCACACTTTAACAGGTTTAGATTCCCTCCCCTTCCTTTTCCCTAACCCATTACATTTGCACACCCGTTCAAAAAAGTTATTATATCTGCACCATTTATTTATTTATTTATTTTTTTGAGTAAAATACGTGTTTACCTCTCCGTCTAAATTGAAAATGTTTATATTTTTTTCTAATTATATTTGTTCACATATTTTATGAATTTGTAAGTAATTGTTTATATTTTTGTTATACTTCAAAGATAAAATGTACATATTTATAATGGACTTAAAAAAAAAAAATATAAATGTTTACATGTCTCATTTTAGGGGCATTCATGTAGTTTCCCCTAGATTCTTCCATATTCTATTATATATTTTACATAAAACTTATGGGATAATTTCATTTTGGTTCCCTGTATTTTACCAAAAATACAAAAAAGACTTTCTGTTTTAGGAAATATAAAAATAATACCTTATATTTAACAT
>WUAT03378935.1:0-10317 GCA_010015005.3 Ulmus americana
TCGGTAACTCAAGATATCGTGAAAAAACAACCAAAAAATGATCTTCGGCAATAGGTCCAATATACTAAGTTTGGAAAATGACTTTGGAATGAGCAAGAAATGTGAAATTTGTGTAGAAATACAAGTTGAGCACTTTCCTTTAACATTTCGAATGCATCTTGAATAATGTCATTCCGATATCGATAAATCAAGATATCGCGAAAAAACTACTAAAAATGACCTTCGACAATCAATCGAATCTACTAAGTTTGGAAAATGACTTGAAATGAGGTAGAAATGTAAACTTTGTGTAGAAATAAAAGTTCTGCAATTTTCTTTTATGTTTCCAATGCATCTTTAATAATGTGATTCTGATATAGATAAATCAAGATTTCGCAAAAAAAACTACTAAAAATGACCTTTGATAATTGGTCGAATCTATTATGTTTGGAAAATTACTTGGAATGAGTTAGAAATGTAAATTTTTTTTATAGAAATATATGTTGTGTGCAATTTCCTTTAATGTTTCCAATATATCTTGGATGATGTCATTTTGACAATATCAACTGACAATATTATAAAAATAAATAAATTTAGTAGAGTGAAAATATCGAGCTATTTTAAATTATTTATTTTTTCAAAATAATAATATATTAATTTTAATAAGATTAAAGGGGCTAGTGTTACCCATCCCCATTGCTTTGAATTCTTACGCCGCACAGAGAAAGCACGAGAGGGTTTACTTTTCGCTCCCTCTCGGACAGCCGGCCACCAGATGCGAATTAGGTAGACACGTGAAAACGATGGCAGCAGGTAGAGGTGGACAGCTCCGGTCATGGTTGAGCTTTCACCTAGAAAGATTCAGGCTACTATTAAGTCACCATTAGAGTGATCTGGATTTTCAGAAGTAGAGATCGCCAAAGCGATCTGGGTTAAGAGCTTGCGTCGCAAGCCTTGACTCTGTCATCTTTACACTCCTGACCACGACTTCAGGGTTCGAAACCACCACAGCATCAGCCTCTCCAATACGATAAATTTGGAGTTTTTCTTCAATAAAGAAGGTTTAATGGCTTTGGTGACCATTAGCTCTTGAAAAGATCCTAGCAGGTACAAAACACAATAATTTTAGATTTATTTTTAAGTTCTTTGTTGGGATGAGAATCTAACATAATTTGGGTTGTTTTGTTTTTTTTTTTTGTTTTTGAAGAGCTTATTCTATTGTGATTCATATCATTGCTCCTAATAGTGGGACAAGGGCTTCATTCTGAAATCTGTATTCCAAAAAGTATAGTAGCTACTTGGCATATCAACTAAGAATCAGACTTCATGCTTCATCAGGAGCAGGTTTCGGATCCTAGGGTTGATTTGGAACGAGATTTTGACTCCAAGCTTTATTAACTTACGTTTTTTCTTTCCCTTATTTATAGAACAGCCAATATTGCATAGAGATTTAGTATTCTTCTTTTCTTGTAGTGTCTCTTTTACTTTCCAATAACCCAAATGATTCCTTAAGAAGATAACCTTTAACTCTATGTAGAACCATGGATTCCATATCTATGAATCACGCTTCATCACTTACAAGTAATGCCTCTAACATACAATCTATGAATCACGCTTCATCAATTACAAGTCATGCCTCTAACATACAGGAATATTATCCTACTCTCATAGAGGCTTCATCCTTAGTATATCAAAAGACATAAGTTGCAAATAGAAAGCATGATTTCATTTTAGGATTAAGATAATGTACATGTATGATTATTAAAGCGAATTGATTATTTTAAATGAATATGTTAAATCAATTCCTCTTTAGGTCCCAGCTCAATATACGTCCACTACTAGGATATACAACAATGTATCTATCTAAGAGTTTAACTCTGATAACTAAGAAAAGCTATCTCCCCAACATGATATAGATTCATAATAATCTTAAAATGAATAAAGTGTCGAGCTTTATTCCATCAATTACGGACCAGGTATTTAAACTATATCCTTGACATTGTATCTTTCCACATTGAACCCGTCATATGTCCAATTCAAGGTTTATATAATATAGTTTAAGACATCCAGTTTACTTATATATATATTCTGCAATGAAAAAAAAAGACACAATTTAATAATAGAAAATAAAATTCCTTTATTATTTAATCAAATGTATCTAACTCTAGGGCACAGATCCTAACAGTTTTAGCAGTGTGTTTAGAGCTAGAAGAAGCCATTGTGTAGAGAGTGATATTTAGGTTTAAATAGGGAATGATAACAGAAAGGGACTTGGGAAGAATTAGGTGATAATGGGTTTTTGTATATCAAGGAGAAATTTTATAAAGACTAAAAATATATTTTTGTCTAGGGTATCTAGAGCGATAAATTTACTCAAGTGGGAGGAAGGAAAAACGACAAAAAATTGGAATCTTGAAAAGAGTGATGGTTTTTCCAAATGATGAGCCTCATAATACGAAACGTTAATATTTGTTTTATCCTAATCAAAATTTAGAACATATTTAATTAGGATAAAAAGGAGAAAATGGATGATCAAAAAAGAGTTTCTCCATGTGCAAGGTCTAGGGAAAGGACACGTAAGAAAGAGAAGGGTTAGATTTCATACTATGAAAAAAGAAGGAGAAGCCTTAGGAGCAAAAGATGCAGAGTCTGCAGGCTTAAGGTCAGTAGGCTTGGTCTCATAAGGGTTTCCATTAGGAGCCTCCCTGTCAAGAGCCTCTCTATTAGAAGAAGCAACTTTGGAAGGATTTAGAAGCTGAAGGATGAGGTGGTGAATTTTTCTTATAAATAGGGGATTTTAAGCTATTTTTTGATTCACTTTAACTTTTGACTAGGTTGAGAGCTTCTCACTCTAGATTCTCTTTAGGATTTCTCTCTCTAAAAATTATTCTCTCTCTTTTATCAATTTAGTGAGATCTTAGAGTGAATTCTTATAAATATTTGGAGAGAAATTTTTTACGTTGATTATTCAAGCGATTCGAATAGAATAATTTTATGTTTGTGTCCATTTTAGTCCAAACAAATATTTATTGCATTTCAAATAATTGGATCCTACATAAAAATAAAAAGATAGAACAATAATATCTAATTAAATAAGTAGCACATATATAAAAAAAACAAATCAGAAAACAAAAGCATAGTTCATAAAAAGAATGGCGGATAAATAAGACGGCGGTTCCTAAGATAAACTGCCGTTTAATATTGGTTACGAAGTTTAGACGGTGGTTAGGAAATCAAAACACTGTCTAATGTTTAACTTTAGAAGGTGATGAGCTTGCAAACTGCTGCCAAAACCCAAAAGTCCAAATCACCTCCAACCTCTCAACTAGTCCTCATCTCATTCGAAACCCTAAAATCACAATTATCTGTGTTCCAGTCGTCGCCGTCAACATTCTTAGACTATAAAATCTTAGTTTTCGTCATTTTTCTCTATGGAAAAGCTTGTGTTTTGGTTTCTTGGTTCGATAGATCAAGTTTTACTGACTAATTTGTATGTTTTCTTAGATTTTCTTCAGATTTGGGATTTTGTTATGGTTATGGTTTTTGTAAAATTTCTCTTTGTTTTGTTATTTTTGTTAGTTATTTCATTTTTAGTTTTGTTTTAATTGTTAGTTTCATTTTTTCTAAGTATTCTGTATCTTCACTTTATATATATAGTTAATATTTGTTTATAAAGATACGCTAATGGACACAGGTGCAAATGTAATGTGCATTTTTTTTTTTTTGTAGATATATAATTAAAAATGGAACCAAGACAAGCCCCAACCTCCTCTTCACAAAAAAAAAAAGACACCTGAGGCCCAACCTTGATGAAAAATCTATTTCAGTTAAGAACACGAGGTAAAAGGATGGAGGTCTAGTTCGATGACATTGGCCATGCAATTGGGCCAAATGCAATCACATTAATGAAATATTTTGGCACCTTGGGTAGGACACGTGTCCCAATCGATTTCCACGATTGGAAAGACATACTTGAAGAGCTCAAGGATAGGACTTGGGCAGACAATCAAGCAACAAAATATATTTTGGAATTTTTAATTACACACTAATTTGTTAAATATTTCAACAATCTCTAACTAATTTTTTCATTTATTACATATTGAAGGGACTATTTGCCTTACAGCCATGTCAAAAGCATTCTCTAACAAAACATGTCGGGAAGTCATGGAGAAACATGAAGAGCAAATTGGGTTTAAAATACGATTAGGGTCTCATTCATCATCATATGGAGAAGTACTTGTTCCTATCCCAGGAAGTATGGGATTGGTTTGTACTTTCCATCCCATTTCAAAAAGAAAGTGGGGCAGCAAAGGAAAAAGTGGCCAAAAATAACCTTCACCACCAATTGGGTTGCAAAAGATACAAGGGAAAAGATATTGAGCTTGTAAGTATGTGTATATGTTTACGTGTTGTGATTTCAATTTGTTTTTGGATATGAAAATTAACTAACATGTTTTTTGTTATTGTAGCAACAAGTAAGAGGAACTCTTGATCCTATCCCAAGACATGAGTTATGGATTAAGGCTTGAGTTGATTTTAGGGAATTTCTTGAACGAGGCATGTCGGGAAGTTAGTGATCGAATTGTAAGAATGTCGTTCCTTTAAATTTTGATTATTAAATATGTTTTGTTTATAATGTCACTAATTATTGATTTATTATATGCAGAGGGAGCTAATTAACAAGGCCACGCAACGTGAAATCCATCCTAGTGGGATGAATGACTTCTTGATAATGGCTATTGGCACACCAAAGCATCCGGGTTGTGTTCGGGGATGTGAGTGGGTGGGTAACTTCACAAAAGTTTGGTATGAGCCCCGAACCTGCAACACACTTCTGAGGTTGGAGTTTGAGGCATACAAAGAGAATATGGATGCCTACAGAGCAAATATAGATGTTGAGCTAAAAAGATTGCACGGTATGTTGGCTATGATGTAATCCTAGCATATGCAGAGTGGCCAAAAATTTGATGCCACACCTTGTAGTGGGAATGCGAATTGCACACCAACATGTACCCCGGATGACCACTAGATCCACTCCCAACAAGTTGTACAACACACTCCTATGATAAGTTATTACAATTATGAGACTTGTTTTTTATTTTATTTTACAAACAATTTGTATAATACTAAATATAGTTTTATAGGGAGGGAAGCGTAACTTGGCCTCGGGAACTGTTAACAACATTGTCGCGGTAGGACAAGTGTTCGATACAATTCCAGATGATATGCCCATACACTTCACTAACCATGGAGCACGTCATCTTTGTGCATCTATAGATACAGTTCTTGTTGCAGATGCTTTATTGCCTTGCCCTACCTATGAATACATGTATGTTGGACATTCAGTTGGTGTTCCCTTATCTTGGCCAAATGAGTTACTCCTCCCATACACAAAGGAATACATATAAATTTTAACCATGTTTTTGGCTATGAATGAGTTGTTAACAATCTAATTACATTATGAGTTGTTATATGAAGGTAAGAATCCCATCCTCTAACTATCGGCCGACTAAGCAAAGGATGTCTGCTTCTAGCTCCCACGTGATTCCGCATGAATCAGCGACTAATCCATCTTTCAATCCCCGCACTCTACCAACTACAATGTTGAGGACGATTGGTATGAAGGCATTAAATATGGGTGCCGATTCAACTATCCATGTTTCAATGGGCAGTCAAATTTTGGGCTATCAACACGATCTATATGTTGATAGTAAGGAAATCAAGTGGTCTTGTGAAATGGAGGAGATAACAACCACTACTATTTCCGTGTACACATAAGGTATAATGTTTATTATTATTATTATTTACATGCAATATGTAATGTCTTCATTACTACATTTTTATTTCTTACGTGCTAATCTCATGTATTTATATGACAAAATAAAAAATGACAGTTACAAGTTAATCAATTTTGTTTGCCCTGATCGAATCATGGCCGATGCAGCTGATCAAGAAAAATGGGTAAAATATATTTTTGAACAAATTAAATTAAAGATAGTGCCAACAATAGTATATGGTTAGCTCCCTACAATAGTGGGTAAGTTTATCTAGCTTCAGATTCTATATAATGGACTATATAAATGTGTGCAATTTGACTTAACACAAACTGTTTTTTGTTGTAGTGGACATTGGACTTTACTTTGCATTGATTGAGAACTTTTACATGTTGGTGGATGGATCGATTTAGAGGGCAACCAAACCACGGCATATCCTAAATTTTATTCAAGGAAGAAATATATTGGTTGATAATATTTTTGTGCTAATTTTAATTTTGAAATTATTTTTTAATGTTTTGCTTTTGGTAAAATAAAACGCTTTGCGATTGTGGAACGTAAATCGTGGGAAAACTGCACAAAAGAAGACCATAAATTGAAAGCATGTTATGGTATAACAATTTCATTAGTGTTTAATTAGTTTAATTCCAAAAATGTATGCTTTAGAGACTAAGTTACTTATAACACTTATATAAGGTTGTAGTGTGCAAAACAACCCACAAACAAAGAGTGTGGGTATTTTGTCCTCTGATTTATGGATGTCATCGTAAAAAACATATGGAACATCAATCCACTATAGCTCAATAACGTTCAAATGTACACCCAGGATGCGGTGGATGAGATTAGGAATCAATGGGTCGACTGCCTATACGATTTCATGGAAGTATACATATGTTCTTTATTTGAACCTTATTTTCATATAGATTAATTTTTATAGATTTGTGTTTTTATTGACATATTGTTTTCTGAATATATATTATTTGGGCTAAATTTTGTATTTCCTATTTTACCCCTCTAGCGGGATAGCTGGCATCATGACACGACATTTTTCCGACCAAGGTTCACCGTCACGGCTCACCCCATGGGTTCAACGTGACGACCCATTCCTCAGACCTATCTCAGGTCCTACGTCAATAGTCCAATCGGCTAGGATTCCTACACATATGGCATATCTCATGGAAGGCCCAACCGCTAGAGTGGACCACTTGTGAGTCACTCACTCTGAGTCAGCCCAGCCCATAGGTCAGCCCATTCTATAGTACATTCAGCCCCTCGGGCCCGAGTCATCCTAGGAGTCGGGTCACACCTGACGGCACAAGTCACACTCTACAGGTCGAGTCAGCTCATGGGCTGGAGTGTCCTACCGAGTTAGTCGCTCCATGGGTACCGTCAGTTCCCATTAAGTCTCTTGACTCTCCTAGATCTGATCATATAACTTCCCATGAGGGGTTACATGACATTGAGTGCACATCATGGTCTTCAATGCTCCCATTATGGCCATCAGTTTTGTAACTCCTTAGAACCCAACAGTCCCCATTTCCATCAATGAGTCCCTTGGTCTCCTCCACTCTATAAGTACCCAAAGTGGCACAACATTTGTGGGATGACAAGTGAGACACTCAGACATACAACTCTTGGACTACCTTGAATCTTTTCCATCTGGTCCTCTTTCTTTCCCTCTCAACTCATACTAGGGACTCTACGTCTCCTCCTTCAAACTGAGAGCTTTCATCTAACTCTTGGGTTCCATACACCACCGTAGTGCCAAGCTCGCCTTGCCTACAGCCACTACCATGCCATAGTCTCCCGGCCACGATAACATCTTCTTTTGTTCCTTATTTCTTTGACGTTTCCTTGCACCCACATGGGTCCTTTCTATAATCTATATACTGACTTGACCGTCGAAGTTCCTTTGGCCGGTACCCCCCGGTGTTAAGGACTTCATGATCATCGTCTGATTCTCTATCTTGCAGGTCAAACAGGTTGTCGGTGGCTCCAACATACCACGAGAAATTCAATTGTAGAAACCATCCACTACATATATGTTTCTGGGCTGTGTGATTTTTCTGGATTTTCAGGTGATAAAAATACATTGGAAAAGAATCTAATTTCTATATTAGAAAAAAAAGTGTATGCGACGGTTATTTTGATAAACAGCCTCATAAACGCGCATTATTATTTAAACATATATATATATATATATATATCTTCTTTAGGCAGTGGTTACATAAATGAACAGCCGATTAAAATGAAATAAAAAGGCAATCCGTTAAAGGAACCACCGCCTAAATTCCTTTACTCAATCCATTATATTATCATGACTTGGATCTTTATCCTCCTCCTTCTGAATCAATGCCCAACACCAAAAATCCTTCAAAAGGATAGATTCCTACCTTTTTTAGTTTGGAATATTGAACATAGATCTATGATGAAAAGGTAGTGAGTAAATTGTACAACCATGAGAGGAAACAAACGCATGTCACCTTCCTCATGTGTTGGTGGAAACTTTGGTACAAGAGATTGTAGATCATTGATGTTTCGTGGCTTATTGTCCATAATAAGATGATCAAGATTGGAAATAAACTCTGCAACAACAATGGTAAGGGGATGTACAAGTTAACCAATGTGAGCAACATGAAAGAAGTTTCTTTGTTGTGGAATGCAATGTTTTTAAAGAAATATTATATTTGATGTAAACTTTGAGGGGGGAGTTGTACTCTTTTCCTCTGCATCGATTTTATCCCAATGGGTTTTCCAAAAGTAAGTTTTTAAGGAGGCAGCAACTAAGGATTGCATATCCCAACCCCTATGTATTTTTTAAGAAATCAATGAAACAAATTTTTACATAGATTTTTTAGAGAATTTGATGGCAGATAATTTTATGAGAATTTGAAAATTTTCAAATAGCAAAGGATTAAGACCGAAAGGCCCCTTTTCAAAATATTAATTTAGCGAAGGGTTGAGACCGAAGGATCCCCTTCCAAAGGATTGAAATTGACAAATGCATCAAAACCTAGAGGTTCTCTTTTGGATATTTCAATCTTTCCTAAATTTTTTGAGATGGCCGAACCCAGGGTGGTCATATCTCATGGTCTTAAATATTTCATGAAAGGGGTAAGTTGGGACTCCAAAGTCCCTTCTCGAAGGATGTAAGACATTACATTTGCTTCAAAATTCAAGAATAAGATAGTTTGCGAGATGGCTAGGGCCAGGGTGGTCGCATCTCAAGGTTTGAATCACTAATGATATGGTAAGGTTGAGACTTGAAGGTTCCTTCTCGAAGGATTCAAATCTTCTATCTATGCTTTGAATTTCAAGCATGAAATATTCCTAAGGGATGGGCGAACCTAAGTTGGTCACACCTCAGGATTTAAATCTTTCATGAAAAGAGAAGCTAAGGACTTCCATTCTCGAAAGATTTTAATGTATGGAATATACTTTTGGGGATGGCAAACCTAGGCTGGTCGCATCTCAAGATTTAAATATTTCATGAAAAGAGAAGCTAAGTACTTGGAGGTCACATCTCAAAGGATTTTAATCTATAAAATATACTTTTGGAGATAGTCGGGGCCAAGACAGTCACATCTCAAACCCTAAATTCTTCAATAGAAAAAATCAAAGGCTTGGAAGCCCTTTTGCGAAGGATTTAGGTCCAATATCAAGATTATTATTCTGATGACAGAGCATAAAGAAATTTCTAAAAGGAAAACAAAGCTACGATAACGAAGAATATGCAAATTTCATTGAAGACAATAAAGATATCTTAAATGCTAAAGTTTTATTCATTGAAAAGAGAGTACATGATTATCGTTATTACAAGTAGAAAGTTAATAGTAAGAGGATGGAGGAGGAATTTCTACTCCGCAATGTAGAGGAGAAGGTTTTCAAAATGCATCATCTTGATAAAATGTCCTCCCTTTAAGTCCCAAACGCCGGATTGTGCGAATTTCATCTTGATCCTTCTTAAGTTGGCTTAAATATTCATGGTGGGAAATGTCACTAGCAAGTTCAAAAGAAGTATCCTCCTCCAAGCGGATACACCAAGGCAAGGACATATCTACATTGTCATCTTCAAGATGATGAAATCAAGGAGATATAGCCGAAGGACCTTCGCCACGAGGATAAAAATGGGTGTGGAATAAGCAAGGCTAATTGTCCTAGAAAAACTTTGGAGGTTACCTTTTCAAAAGAGTGAAAGTCATAGACTCCGGAGGATCCTTTGGAGGAAGATGATTCATATCCTTCGGTGACAAGACAAAAGGTTGTCTCTAGATTTGATGAAGTTTATCCTTTGGGTGTAATCAATTTCATCATCAGAGAGAAAAGTAAATGGATTGCTCACAGGACAATGCCTAAAGCGCCGAAGGGTTGGGGTAACGAAGTCAACATAATCTTCATATGAAAAGTATCCTTCATACTTTGGTGTGATCCAATACTTGAACCTTTGATGTTTTACCCCAAAGATGCTATCATGACCCAATCCTTCGGTGAAAGCAAAGCTTCGACATGAAGATAGAAAATGGGACAAACAAGCTGAGCATCACTCAAACATGGCTCTCCGCAT
>WUAT03379046.1:0-17310 GCA_010015005.3 Ulmus americana
CGATGGCATTACCATCGACCACTCACCTCTCTTTTTTACAGAGACTACTCAGCAATCAAATTCCATCTACTTTTGTGCTCAGAAAGCAACGCACACTACAAGAATATGACAATAAGATCACATGAAATTTCCACATTTTTACAAAAATGCGATCAAAGGTTATAACTTTAGGCGGGATGGAAGTACTGGGCACGGATTCTGAACTTGGGCTCAATTATTATTATTGTTATTTTAAAGAAAAAAATGCAAAGTGACTAAAGCTCAAAGGCAATAACACTTTAGACTTCGTGCTCAAAGGCTCCCCCCACAAAAGCTCACTCTCATAGTCTTCTCTTCCCCCACGATAGTCTTCTCCGTCGACGTGGACGACGTCTACTCTAGCGACGTGGGTAAGTCTATCTTCTCCACTCTCTCAGTCGTTGTCCTCTCCTTGTCTAATTTCTCTATTAACCTAATTAGGGTCTTCCTCTTTTCTCTGATTTCTCCTTCTCTGTTCTTTCAATTTTTTGAATTCAGACATGAATTGAATGTAAGATTGTCTGGGTAATTGGTTGTAAGATTGTTTGGGTAAGATTGAATGAATACACTATATTTCATTCTACGAGTTGCAAACAGGGGCATATCAAGAGATCTATTTTTTATTTCTAGAGCTTGGGGTCTACATAGGGTTATTGAAGACTTTTTGCTATAGTGACAATCCTAAACGATTTGTGTTTTCTTGAAACAAATATTGATTTTGTTATAGAGCTTGGCATCAATTCAGACCCTAATTGATAATTATTCTGTTTTGGTTTGAAAATTGTTTACTTGATTTATTTTATGGTTTCTTTGTCTTTTTGTCGGTTTGGCCACAAGTCTTTTTGTTTGAAAATTATTTTGAAAAAGTCTTTTTGTTTGGGTACAAGATGTTGATTTGTCTTTTGTTTTGAAAACAAAATTGTATTTTAGTTCCTGGAAGAAGAGAGCTATATCTATATACAATATATAACTTGTGAAAAATAGCCAATTAAAGAATCTTTTTGTTTGCTCTCTCTTTCTCCTTCCTTTCCTCTTTGTTGGAAGTTGGAACTGGAAGGGCGATCTCTCTACTTCATTTTTCAACTACTTTTTAATTCTTGTTCATTAATTTTAGTTTTCCCAATTAATATGGAACCCTTTATGTTGCTTTGCTCCTTTTGAAGGATTATATCTAGTTTTCGAGATTATGATTGAATTCTCAAATTACAACAAAGTAGTAAGCCATGAGAAACATCATATTTTAATCACATGAGAATATAAGAACATATATACTTCAAAGTAACGTTTAAAAAGATATTCAGTTGTTGTTTCTCATTAGACTAAAGGTTAAGCGCTGTATACATATATGTAGATTGTAATTATGTATTCATATTTGTATAAGCCGAAATATTGTGATATGGAAAAATTCACAGCTATCATATTACATTTGAAGTCAAAATCTGTTTGAGTTAAAAGTATTTGTTGGGATCACTAGTATATATTGCAGCTAAGCTGTTGAGGATTTTGAGTTGAGGAATCTGAATGTTTATATTAGCTGCATACTCTGCACCTGTATCTCTGGAAGGCTATAATGTCTTTGCATATCTCTTTTAGAAGATATAATAACGAGGATAGTGGGAGAAAAGATAAAGGAAAAATGAATTGTTTTATATAGTATAATAAAGATTGTGGAGACTGAATGTATATATTTATAGGCTCATAAATAATCTAGCCAGGGGCTAACACAATAGTATTGAATCATAAATGTTTACATAATAGTATTGAACCACATTCAAAAAATGTGATAAAAAATTCTAAACTTTTAATAACAGGGGCTGACATAGCAGTTGTGAAAATGCTACAAAACAATTTTCATCGCACTTTTCGAGTGCAATCTAAGGGCATTTTTCCTACAGTGGCACTACATACGTATCAGGAAATCTCACACTCTACTTCTTTCATTTACATTATATTACTCTGAGCACTACTAACTTGAGCGTCATAAGAGCCATCGACCACTCTAACCTTTGCTTTCCTGATCAGATTAGAACAAACATGACAGCACTCGACATTCATTAGGGCTCAAACATCCAATATGATCCATGGTCAACACAATTTCACACTCGACAAACTTACAACCTAAGCGCACTACCCAGCTAGGCACTATACTTAGGCTGGGGGGAATACAATGGGATATACCAAGCACTATTCGAGATAAGTTTGTTGGAAATTAATTGTAATTGAAATTTTTTTAACTTTTTCTTACATGCTACTATATTTGAACATGATTAGGGCTTCACATGGATAACTATTCACATTCGACATCATTGAAACCATCAACACATGCGACACATACATAAACAACATCTTCTATAGACTAAGTTTAAATGAAAAGGGGACCAACCCCCTTAAATGCATTAGATGAAAAAGAAGAGCCTACATAAGGCCAAGTTCATACAAAATAAAGGACCAACCCCTTTAAGACAAACACATATCAAGCCTTCAAAGTGGCAGTCATCAAATATGTACAGAAAAAAGAAAAATAAATACAAGTCTAATCCTTGGCGATATCATCCTGGCTCTAGACGGGGTTAACTTGCTCCTTGGGCCTATCATCCTGAACCTTGTCATTAGTCCCCATCTTAGACTTGACCTGCTTAGGACTCTCAGCCATGGGAGATACCTCCCCATCTCAAGTCTCTTCCTCCGCTTTGCCTTCTCTAGCCAACACGGCCTCCCAGTCCTTCCAATTATAGATCTCCTGATCAGGATCCCAACTGACATGTTCACTGGCCTTGTATTCCTCCATCAGCTTCGCTTGGGTCTGGAGTGTTGCATCTTCTGCAATGAACTTTATCCGGTTCATAGTGGACTCTACCTCAACCTTGGTAGCTACACGATCAACCTCAGAAGTGGCCGACTCCTCCTTCAAGGAGTCGACCTGGGCCTTCATCATGGCATTTTCCTTCTCGAGCTCGCCATTCTTATCTTCTAGCTCCTCATTCCGAGACTTGAGCTCAAAAACATTAGTTGAAAGCACCTTCTTCAGATTACCAAGCTTGGTGGCCTGTCTCTTCAAGTTGGTGTTCAACGCGGACAAGGCAGTGTTGTGCTTCTCTTGAGCCGCAATTTGACTCAAAGGCATGACAAGCCCGTCAAGCCCTGCACAAAAAGAAACAAGAGTCAATACTTGGAAAATATCTAACAAACAAAACTTCAAAATCTACTTTACCTGGTAAATATGAGCCAAGCTCCACTTGGCCAACTGGATTGGCCCAATGTCTGTCAACCTCTTGCGGTCGGCCGGTAAGAAGAGTCCATCAATTACCTCTTTGACAAAATAAGGGTCTGAATATGTAGAACTGTTAGTTGGGAGGGAGACAGTCAGCATCCCATCATTCTCACTTGACTTTGACCTAGCCCACCTTGAGGACTTGGCCAGGGACGGCTCTACTGAAGCACCAGCTAAAGATGTCCCAGTCGGAGTCACTACCAGGAGAATCGAAGGATCAACTGGGCTCGAGTTCGTAGCTGGATGGTCATCAATCACAGCAGTGTCCAGAAGCAACCTCTTCCTCTTCTACGATGCACTCACCGCCCCCTGAGAAAGAGCCTTGCCCTCCTTCGCTAAAGGGAAGTTGAATTTCCCAGTGATGATATTCTCTACAAGCAACAACTCTACAGCCATTAGTGGTCACAAGTCACTACTTCCAAAAACTACATGGATGGCATGTTGCAGGCAGAGTATAGACAAAACTAATTCTAAGGGAGGAATAGGTATACCTTGTCCGACTTCTTCCACATGCAACCACAAGTGGCTCTCCCTTAAGTTCTACTCTAAGAGGATCACACTGTAATCGCAGTCGCCCAAAGGAATTTCTAGGAGCTGTCAAGTGCGCTCCTCAACCATGAGTCTGCTCGGCACGGCCTTATTGAAGTTGTGATCTAGACAAACAAAAAGGTTAGTCGACATCAAAAGAACTAAAACACACAATTGTCTTACTTGTAGCCTTCTAGTGGCCAGACGCATCTACAGGCTCTCGCGGCCCATACACTTGGTTTTTTCTAACAAAGAAGAACCTATCCTTCCAACTGCGATCATTGGTTCTTAGGCAAGTTATTATTGGCACTCAACCAACTTTGGTGATAACCTGATATCTCCCTTTATTGGTGTTTTGCTCCTTCAGATAGTATGAGAATAGTACCTCCCTAATGTCACACTCAACCCTATGTCGCACGTTGAGGCATTCTAGGGTGAGTAGGATTCTCTAAGCATTCGGCCTCACCAATCTCAGGATGGCAGCGTCATACCGTCCCTGAACACGATATCATATAGGGCTAACTAGCCTGGTTTGACCCAGTCAACCCTTTTCTGTGCCTCTGGGGCACGGACCTCTATACTCTAAGGTATTTTGTAGAGATACTTCAGTTTGTTCAACTCTCCATTGGTCACCTTCGACCTTGGGTTATTCAATAGGATGCCCTCCCCAAGATGGCTATCTTTAGCCATGAGCTCGACATCATTACCACCACGAGTCCCTTCGGGCTCGACCATATTAGGGTCTTTAGAATAGATCACTTCATTGTCATCAGAGTCGACATCTTCTTCCCCTATTTGTCAACCACTTGGTCCAGCAGCAATATGAGATATGCTCTCGCACTGGGCACTGAGCTAAAAAGAACACGTTTTGAACTACTCCCCTAGTAGGAGTCGACTTGCTCCCACTCAACAAATAAAGCTTCTTCCTCTGTCATAAACACTTATACGTCTGGAGATTTTGGCACTCAAACTGCCATTACAGTATTCAATGGTAAGTCACACATGACCTTAATAGCACACCCAAGTCCAATGAGGTCCCAGACTTCACACATGACCTGATCTTTCAAATCTACACATGACAATAAGTGGTGTCCGTTCCAGAATCAAACTTATCTCCCACTCATATACGATGCCAAGTACTCTCCAAAGTTCGCACACAACAACACATCATGCCCGACTTCCCAGAATTCAAGCTATAACCAACCCAAAGCCCACGCTCGACCTAATGTAGAGCATGAAGTCTAAATAACATAGTCTCATCTTCCTCAGACCAAATCCCAGAGAAATTTAAACCTAGAAAATGACCAGTACCAGAAAACTACCAAAATGCCTATTTTCAATGCAAATTTCCTTTACAAGCACCGAAACCTCTTCTTTGTTCTAGAAAATTGGTATTAAAACTATATGCAACCCAAAAACGAAGAAAATACCCAAAACCCACTTTTTTCCACTTCAAAACCAATGAAACAGTAGCCAAAATCCAACCAAATTCACTCAAAATATGCAGAAAATTGATTGCAAAGCTAAAAATACAAAGATTTCGAGAAGCTTTTTGAGTTTTTTTCGTACCTTAAATCAAAGAAAACGCAGAAAATTGTGACAAGCTAAGCTCTAAAACCCTTCTTCAAACTTCAGTCGAATGCCAACTCATGTCTTATATCTGAATTACGAAGTGGCTTGATAATATTCCAACTCTAGGAATGCTAGCACCTAACATATCTTTGCAGTCGACATTGCCTCGCACTTGACACCTAAGAATTCACACATGCGACACGTCGCACTAGACATCATCCATCTTCATGTTGAGTGCGGCCTTTAGTTCAAGAATCTCCTTTCGTCCTAGAAATTCAATCTCCATATACGATATCACATCGCATACCACCTTATGTCACGCACGATGTCTCACTATGACATATCAAATGTGGCATTAATTCAAATATTCAAACATTTTCACATACGACTCAAGGTTGAACAAGAAGGTAAGTCTACCAAATAGAGTCTAAATTAACTATCACACTCGACCTTGTATTGTGAAACATTGGATAAGGTTAAGCCCGTTTCCATTATGATTTATGAACAACATCCAAAATAGAAACAACTTTTTTGTTTCGTTCAAACGACAAATCCATGCCCAAAAGTGAGTCATCAAAACAATGAACCATATGGTCAAACCTGACATCGTATCCATCAAGGAAACGACAAGTGTACTTCCAAATACAACTTGTCATTTCTTACTTACGGCATGCCCATTGCAGGTCGAGCCTAGCCTAACTTTCATTTCGCATACAACATGTACTTTTCAGGTCGATCTCGGCCTCATTTTCATTCTGTACTCGACATACCCATGTGAAGGACTGGTTGTTTGTGAAATATTTATTCTAGGTCAATCCCGATCTCTTTTCCATTTCGCATATGACATTCCTAGACAAATGACCTGTCGTTTTGCACGTATACTTCAACATCCAAATGCCATGATACAACTTCAAGGTCACACACGACAACACATCGAGCCCAAAATTCTCATGCATCGCACTCAACCCAATGTCGAGTCTGACTTTAACCAATACATTAATCCTACAGGGCATTCAAATTAGTAATTTTAATCTTTGTACTATTTATTCATTTTTTTTTATTTTTACACGATCGAGTCGAACTACACTCTAATATTAGAATCCCTAAACTTAGAGAGTGGGGAAAAAACTATTTGGGCCAAATTTCGTATTTCTTATTTTACCCCTCTAGTGGGACAGCTGGCAACTTGCCACATCATTTCACGGTTAGGGTTTATCATCACGTCCCATCACATGGGTTCAATGTGATGACCCTTTCTTGAGGCCCACCTCAGTTCCTATATCGAAAGCCCATGTGGCTTGGATTCAATGTTATCAATGGCCTATCTCATGGAAGGCCCAATCACTAAGTTGGAACATTTACAAGCTGCTCACTCTATGGATCAGCCTAGTCCATGGGTCAGCCCATTCTACGGTACACTCCACCCTGCGGGCCCGAGTTACCCTACGAATCAGGTCACACTTAATGTCTTGGGTCACACCCTACGGGTCGAGTCAACTAGTAAATTGGGGTAACCTATTGTGCAGATCGATCCATGGGTACAGTCAATTCCTATTTGACTCTTGACTCTCCAGATCTAACTATTTGACTGCTCATGGGAGTTACATAACATTGAGAGCACATTACAGTCATCAATGCTCCATTATGACTATCAGTTTGTAACTCCCCCCCTCACAGTCCAACAGTTAACCCCTCATAATGGGTGTAATGACAATCTCCTTCAATCCCCATTATGTGCCTTGGTCTCCTTCTTCCTATAAAGACCCAAAAAGACGTAATCTTTGGGGTCTCTTTTCTCTTTCCTCAATATCAGACTTCTAAGCTATCAAATTAATACTTGGCTCTTCATCTCCATTTTTCTACCAAGAGTTCTCACTTGACTCTTGGGTTCCTTATACACTACCTTGCTTACTGCCACCGCCGCGCGTTAGACTCCCGGTCACGGTAACACTTTCCTTTGTTCTATGCTATTCTTGATATCTCCTTGCACCCTCATAGATCTTTCCTCGTGTTCGATGTCCTAACTTGACCGTCGAAATTCCTTTGGCCAGTACCCCCTAGGTGTCAAGGATTTCATGATCACCATCTAATTTCTTTGTCCTGCAGGTCAAATCGGTTTCCAGTGGCTCTAAAATAACACGAGATATTCAATTGTAGAATTCATCCCCTACAATAATTAATAAACATATTACGTTAATTAAAAATAACTTACTGAATATATGTGAATAACATACCAATTTTATTTAATCATAAAATAAAACTTTGTTACACAAAATAATAACAAGTCTTATTAAACAACTTTTATTCCGACTCACTATCATGATAACTTTGACTTCACTGTCATCTTCATCAATATCATAATTGTTTTCATCATTTGTTTCTTCACCAAGGTATTCTTCCAATTTATCATCATCCACATCATTAGCATTCAAGTCATCATCATCATTAACGAAAGATGCATCTTTATTGACATTATGCAATGCTATCTTAATTGGTTCCTAAATGACGTTTCCATCAGTCCGTTGCAACTTTATTTGCTTTAAATTACCCAGATCAACAAACAAATAGAAGTTGGTTGCACTGTTATCCTGTAGTAAATCTATTTCATTCAAATCATCTTATGGTATATCCCAAACACTTTGATGATTGACTTTCTGCACAACTCGTCACCAGTTGGGACCACATAAATGATCTTCAACATAAAAAACCTTCTTTGCTTGGGAAGCAAGTACGAATTGATTATCCTTATACAAATCAGCACTGATGTTGATACTGGTACTGTTCTTCTCTGTTGCATATGAATAATACAACTGAAAATCCTATTAAGTATGAAAGCTCCAATATTTCCTAAAGCTGTCCATAAAAAGTTTCAGCTCTCGTCCTTGGCACAGACACGCCACTTTTTTGTGTTTTCAGTTGATTGTCATGATCACGAGTTATAAACAAACTTCATTTACAGTACAAGCTGGATACGAGTACGCAAGCATATTTGACCTCGAAGCTAAAGATAGTAATTTTATAGTGACTTCGGGGGCTTTCATTTGGTGCACAGCATAAATTTGTATAATTCATAGGTGTGTTGACTTATTAGTCCACTTATTTAACACCTTTAGGTGCATTAACTTAACTAAAAAGTTTAAGGACTAAAAGGATGAAACTCGAGGGTATAACTCCGAATTTAAAGCATCAAATAGCTTGTCGTATTGTACAGTAGATGCTTTAGTAATTGACGCAGCCACTTCTATATCATTCCCGATTATATCATTAATAAAGAACATCAAAACATCTCATGTCTATCAGGTATCCCTTCATTTTGTTCAGGCGCATTCGTAGTAACATTGTCATTCTCATTTTCCCCATGATAAGTCTAGACCTCATAGCTCTTCATAAAACCGAATCAGAAGATGTGATTATCTATGGTATCCAATAGTTGATTGTCATTATTTATACATCTTTTGCACAGACATCTAATAAACAGCCTATCATTTGAAAATGGCCTCACCATATTTAAAAATTTCTATAATCCATCTTAAAACTCAGTAGACGAACTGCATCTTCTGATCTTTGTCTAACTTTTGTCAATTTTCATTTCTAATATGCTTTAAACACATAAGGAAAAAAATATTAAGTGTAAATTTCGTTCGTACAAAGTATCCTAAATTCGTCTTATCACTCCAACTCAAAATGGTACGGGCCTAAACCATTCAAGATTGATTTTCAATTATGAATTGTGTTTAGAATATGCATTACAAGAAAATGCTTTTTATGTGCACATAATATGCATAGATAAAGTTTATTATCTACACATGTTTACGTTTATACATGTTATAGGTAAATCTTAGTAGGGAAAGGTCTTTACCTACACATGACGTATGTGTAGGTAAAAGTAAATATTTGCCTACACATATATTTGTAGGTAACTATTTAATTATGTGGAGGCAAAGGATATTTTATGACGTGTAAGTCAATGTAGTGGTTATGTGTCATCTGACGTGACGATGATATGGCACACATGTGGCACTAGTAATGTCATATTTATGTACACATGTGGACCACTAAAGGCTTGACACGTGGCGCAACGTCGTCAAATGAGAACAAACATGTGTTCTAATCTTGAGTCGACATATGACGGGGTTGGGATGAATCAAAAGTAGACATGTGGCCCAATAGAAAAGTGACACATGTTCTGATAATATGTTGACATATGCCCCAAGAGCTGGTGGACATGTGGCTGGTCATGGACATCTCACATGTTGACACGTGGTCTTTTTAATTAATATTTTATATAATTATTTAAATAAACTATTTTTATTTCTGTATTTTAATTATTAATAATAATTTTATTTTGTTATTTAAAATCATTATTTGTATTACAATTTAATTATTTTTATATTATTTAATGGGCAGCTTGGCCTAAAAATCCAATATTTTGGGCCATCATTGTTGAACTAGTTTATAATCACTTTTTTTTATTTTTTTATTTTGGGTTTCATTTTTACAAGGAAAAAAGAAATCCAAATATAAACCATAACTAGAAATACAACAAATAAGTTAAATACATAAATATAGAACTATTTAGTAACTTACTATCCACATTCCACAATATTAAAATTAATGGCACAAGTAATCATCTTCTTATAAATAAATTACAAGAAACGTTTCTAAATAAATAAATAAATAAATAATACACAAATAAAAATGTACAACAATCAATTATGAGCTTAATACTTATTAGAAACACCAATATTGTTTTCTTGATTTGTTACTCTACATAGATATATTTAAAAACTTATAGTCCTTCAAGAAACTTCAGTAGTCTTAGTTCCTCTGGAATTGGACCCAAGAGTTGATTGTCAATTATGTTCCTTAATGTGACAAAAATAATTTAATATTAATAATAATGATAATTAAATTAAATTAAATTAGGCATATCCAGTCATTTTTCGACAAATTGTGGCTACATATTAAGAACCAATACGATAACTATAGCCAGCTAAAAGAATATAACAAAAGTCATGAATAGACTAGGGGAACACATATATATGTTTTTAAAAATAACAAGGTTTTTCAAACATTTTCGAAAAACATGTTCTTAACACATGCTAAAAAGCGAACCAATGCTAAAAAGAAATCTTAATACATCTTAATATTTATAGAGAAAGCTTGTTATTAACTCACCAACAATACAACAATCAATCAATCAATCAATAATCATAAATAACTCTCTAACTCCATACCATTTCTATTAGAAAGCAGTTCATCATTTACTTCATTTTTCATTTTGACTTCACAAAAACATGCATTTCCAGGCCCAAATTTGGGGTTAGAGTTGTTTTGATTCAATGCTTTCTATTGAGGTACAAATTCAAGGCTACTAGAATTATTAATTTCCCATAATGTAATCTTATATGTAGAAGAAATAAATAAAGACAATCTAGACTATTAGTAATTAAAAAACAAGATTTCTCAAAGAAAAAATACACATGGAGAAAAGTGAATAAAAAGACTGAATGTAGGTACCTAGCCAAATTTACTCTTAAACTTGCCATGACTTTAAATAAATACTAGAACACTAAGCTAAATATGAAGAGAATCAAGGTAAACAACTAAACTTAGAAATTCAATAGTCTTCAGACACACCGATGGTGTTCATCATCAAACTACAGAAACTAAAGCACAAAATTTTTAGAACATAATCACAATTCTTTGGAAAACAATCACGTTCTGAATAGAAAAACCAATATCACATAATATTCATAAATTCATTAGCTTTCAGGCACAATACTAATTATCAATTGTGTTCATTGTCAAGCTACAGAAAACACAATATTGTCCAAATCACAGTATATTCAGAACATAGTTACAAAATTTTCCAGAACAATCACAATTTTATCAGAGAAACCCAAATCATAGATGTATTCAGAAAATCATCATACAGAGAGTAAGAATAGGGTCGAGATTTGCCATACCAACATATCATAAGTTTTGCCACAGTCATGCAGGGAATAACCAGCTACAGTAGGGATACCCAGTCATGCGCATAGGCAGGCCTACAACCGTGTCGCTAGCCATAATCCAACCAGCACAGGCCCACTGTAATGGATCAAGCGAAGCCAATTTTAGATGGGAGGCAAATCGGTTATCTACTAGACGACCAAGCTTAGATAGGAGGTAGGCCTGCAACAAGTGAGGCATGAGTGGCTTGAATTCCCCCTTACCAGTTGCTAGAGAATTTGAGTGGGGTAGAGGAAAACCCTCCCAAGCCAGATTGAACAGCCCACACAATAACCCAACCACTAAAACTGCCAGTCGAACCAAGAAAGAGGAAAATCAGCTAGTTACAGGTTGGCGTAGCCCAGATCGGAGGCCAAAATCCGCCACCAAGATGAATCGATCGAAACCCAAGCCCAAGCATAGATCAGCAAGGGCGTAAATTCGTGAGGCCTAGATCAGTGGTAGGATTGCAACCAAAGAAGCAAGATCAGCCGAGAACTCCCCTCCACCGCCAAAGCTCAATATACGAGAAGAACCAGCATAGGGGAGAGGCGGTTGACTTGCGAGTCAAGGGATGGGCAAGGCAGTAGTGCGGTGGTACAAGGCAAGGTGACATGAGGTGAGATCGAAGGAGAGGTGAGGGAGGGAGGGAAGGAGGTGACTCTAAAAACTTTGCGAGAAGAAGAATGATTTAGGGATTTCAAAATCTCTAACTTGATTTTACATTTAGGATAAAAAAAGAACAGGGCCTTAGTCCCATTGGCCTTTAAAATCCAATATTGGGCAAGCCTAATTAATAATAATAATAATAATCAAATTATTTTAATAATTGTAGATTAATTATTATTATGTGTAAGTAAAAATAAAAAATAGATAGAGATAGAAACTAATTTAGTAGTAATAATAATGTAATATTAAACTAATAAAATAGGTTATAAATGAATGAAAGTTTAAGAACTAATTTGCAATATTAGAAAAAAAAAAAAGATATGCATTTAATAAATAGTGTTGTGGGAATATTTATCAATACTGATTTGACATTTGCGTCATCACCTAGGTGGCACATTTTTCCATGAGCGTCACCAAGTCAGACTAGTTTTATCATGTTCGATGTCCCGCAACGGGATACAAAGTCAAAAGTTAGTCAAAGTCAGGTCCCCGTGAAGGTGGGCCCACAATGGTTCGAACAGGCTGGCCTACACCGTGTGTTGGGGTGGTTGAGCTGGCCCACGACACATGTAGGGTTGGCTGAGCTGGCCCAGTACTGCACGCAAGGGCTTGATGAGCTAGCCCATGCCCGTAAACAAGCTGGCCAGGCCATGCCCACATGCCACGCCTCACCCGTACCCCACGTGTGCCAGCATCTTCTTTCCTAGCCTGTCTGCACATCCCGTCTTGCTAAGCTACCTCCCGAGCTAGCCCGTACACATGTCTCCTTCTGAGCTGGTCTAGCATTTAGCTCCTGAGCTGGTCTAGTGTCCAGCACCTAGTGCCAGCATCTCGCACACCCCCTTGGCTCTAGCTCATGCACGTCTTGCACCCAACGCCCATCCAGCTACGTGTTGTCGGCTGAGCTGCCTACCACTTGCCTACTTGCCTGCTTCTAGCCTGTCTTCTTGTTTGCCTACTACTAGCTTACCTTCTTGCTTGCCTACTTGCCTTGCTACCAGCCAGGCAAGGCTAGGCCAGCTCAGCCAAGCTGGCCAACTTGGATCGACCGGTATGGGCTATAACCTTTCGAGGCGAACAATAAGATTTCGTCCATCTCGCCCATTTTTGCTTGACTCATGAACTTGATATTTCATCAAGTCTATCCAACATGCCTGCGATAGGCTATTCTTTACATCCAAAATCTCCTTAGATTATTTGGTTCCTCAAGGGGCTATTCAACACTTAGTCAAGTCAATATCAATATCTTCTGGCAAAGATGAGATCAAGGAGAAATACGAAAATACCCAACTAATTATTTGCTCATCATTCATCAGATATATTCCATGTAATATTCGATGAATATTCCATCCCATAAATATAGCCACAAAAATAGGAAAGGTTGGGCTCACCCCTCTCCCATAAATACCTCTCACAATTCACTTCTCAAGGTAACTCACAACTCTCTAATCAAAGCTATTCTATCAAAAGATTACTTGTCCCTCGATCTAACTTAAGCATCAGAGTGTAATCGGGGAATAGCTCCCCAATCCTCTGACTGCATTCTTTTTTGTAGATAACTTTCTAGAGAGTTTCCTGGCTTGACTTGGCTCCAAGTCATCATGCCAGCCCAAAGGGAATAGCTTACACCCGAAGGGAATAGCACACATGAAGCACTTTGATCGTTGACCCATTTTTTGGAGTTAACAGTTTGGCACTAGAATGAGGGCATGTGTTGAAAATGTCCAGATAGCCTTACCAACAACTTTCTTAACTAAAAACATTTGCATTTGTCCTGACTTAAGCTTTGAACATTGTGAGTGAGGCAGCATCGACTAGGGGCAACCAAGATGGTCAGTCTAACGCTGACAGGGCTCAACCTGGTAACCAAGCTGTTTGAGGATGGAACAGACCACCACGTGGTTGAGGTTGCCCACCCGTAAATAGGAATGTCCGTAGGAAGGCAAACAATCATGTACATTCAGGACCTAACCAGTGAGGCAACATTGAGGACACTAGAGCTAATGAAGGTATGGGTGATTGTATCAATTAGATTGCTATCGCCGTTGCTCAGATGGCCGTAATGCTCAAACAAGCTAATGGGATGCCTATCCCACCTGTCGTAAACAGCTAGGAGCATAAATACCACGCTTGGAGATTTCTCGCCAAAATGAGCACTCAGCTTGGAATGGACATGGCCAAGCACCTACAGTCAGTCACCGTGTTGGAAATACTCGAAACACCAGTCATGGCCCCAAAAGAAGTCACCGTGGGAATGAAAGATCACGTAATGTGGTCGTCAATTCTCAAAATAACTCATACCAAGGAAGCCGTCAACACCACAATTTGCAGGACAACCTCAATAATAGATTCTGTGGACAAGATATATGTGGTAGGATTAATGAACGATGTACTAAACAGGCACATAATCTGGAGCATGACCCTCTCTATCTCTACCAAAGATTAGTGGAAGTTTAGAAAAATCATGTCCGCCAACAAATTGCCGACATGCAGGAGTAAATAGAATGACCCAGGAGAAACAATGACCCTCGAAATGTAGCAATTAAAAACTTGCTAGAGGAAGCTGAGTCTCCATTTAGTGAAGACATCAAGGTGGCGCCCATGCCTCATTATTTATTTGCATGTAATTTATCCATCACAAAGAGTCTCTTACCAAGGAATAAAAATTGCACAGTATGCTCGGTAGAATCACTTAAGGCCTTGGAAACTTCAACAAATTTCCAAATGCTTTGACCCTCGCCAACCAAGAGGACCAAAAGTCCTACGCTTAGAGCCAGGATACATTAAATCCACCTTTGTCTTTCTAAAAAGACAACTAAATCCTACGCTTAAGATCAAAGCTCCACGCTTGGAGCGAGGATACATTAAATCCACCTTTGTCTTTACAAAAAGACATTCAAGTCCTACGCTTAGGATCAAAGCTCCACGCTTGGAGCCGAGATACATTAAATCCACCTTTGTCTTTCTAAAAAGATAGCCAAATCCTATGCTTAGTATCAATGCTCCATGCTTGGAGCTGGGATACATTAAATCCACATTTTTCTTTCTAAAAAGACAGCCAAGTCCTACGCTTAATATCAAAGCTCCACACTTGGAGCTAGGATACATTGAATCCACTTTTGTCTTTCTAATAAAATAGCCAAGTCCTATGCTTAGGATCAAAGCTCCATGCTTGGGGCCAGGATACATTAAATCCATCTTTGTCTGTCTAAAAAAGATAGTCAAGTCTTACGCTTAGGATCAAAGCTCCATGCTTGGAGCTAGGATATATCAAATCCGCCCATTGTGTTTCATAAGACAACCTCGTCCTATGCTTAGGGCCAAAGTTCTACACTTAGAACCAAAGATGGAACATCGACTATTCTTAACTTGTAGCATCAATTCCGAAAAAATTAGTCTAAGTCCCACACTTGGGATCAAACTACTATGCTTGGTACCTTAGTCCCAACGACCACAGTCATAAAAAATGACTTTTCTTGAAAAATTTTCTAAGTATCAATTTAGCAACTTGATAAGCTCCCTGACTGAAGATCTTTTGAAAATTTTCTAAATATCGGCTTGGCAATTCGAAAGAACTTGGATAAATTGGCTTGGCAATTCGGAAGGACTTGGATAAATTGACTTGGCAATTCGAAAACACTTGGATAAATTGGCTTGGAAATTTGGAAGCTCTTGGATAAAAATTCAGAAATTTACAAGTAGTTCTTAAATTAACAAATTCATTCAAGAACTAGGGGGCAACTATGAGATTTTTTATCACTGCTGATTTGGCATCCACATCAATGTCTAAGTGGCACATTTTTCCACGAGTATCACCAAGTCAGACTAGTTTTGATCACCTTGGATGTCTTGCAGTGGGATACAAAGTCGAAATTTTGTCAGAGTCGAGTCCCCACGAAGGTGCACTACTAAAATAATGGCCTTCAATCGCAGGTGAAAAATTCGATCATAGTATATAGCAACATTTTATTAAATGCTGTGTCAGCCCACGCGATTAAAAGTCCTTGTCCTTTGACCACATTTTTAAATTGTGATGAACTATTGTGATAAAAAAGTTTCTTATCGCGTTTCGTAAGTCTTATATTAACTTTTAGAAGACATGTTTACTATGTCATCACATATCATTTCTTTATGATCACATTTTAAAAGTGTTATCGTGTTATAGTTACGATGTTGTAAAATTATGATTACTAGTAAATGATCACAACTATATATAGATTAAAAATGTGATAAGTATTTTTAAAACGTGGTTGCCCATGGTTTAAATCGTATTTTGCAATAATGATTTTATACTATTGATGAGGTTTTTTAGGAGTCATGTTTTTTTTTTAATTTTATCACATTTTTCAATGATGATTTTATACTTTTGATGAGTTTTTTTTGGTAATCATGATTTTCTAATTTTATCACATTTTTTAAATGTTTTAGTATTACCATCCAAAGTAGTCATATTTATAAATTGGATTGTAAATTCTTAAAAGGAGCTCATAAAACATAATAAAATCAAAGTATGCCAGCACAATCCATTCCTCAAAAAATTGTCAATAAATGGGTACATCTAAAACATTCTTTGAATACAGTTTAACTAAAGTAAGGTTCCAATGTAGCTAGAAAACATAAATATACTATTGCAGAAAATTTACAATGTCATGTCCAGAAAGTTAAAAGACTAAGTAACACAAAAAATTCTCACTGTAGTCTGCATAAAATATCTCCCATATGAACCTTTAACCTAAAAAAATAAAAAGACAAACACAGCTCAGTATTTCTCTAGTAATTCCAGCAAGAACACAACATAGTTATTAATATCAATAATTTCTCCGCTACCACTCCAATCTAGTAAGTTGCAAGCATTATTTTACGGAGTGAACCTAGCATTGACACTCTGAAAAATAAAATTATATCAGTTACAAACAAAAGGCATCACAACATGTTAATTCATTGACACCTAAAATTAACATCGGCCTTGACTTTGCTCTTTGTAAGCATCATCAACAATAAATTGAAAGCCCTGTTTAGATCACTAAAAGTCAACATTCAAATAGATAACCTAGGAAAAAATGTCATCTGGACACTAGCAATATATTTGTCATGATTGTAACAAAATCCAGAGAGAGATATAACTATTGAAACTCTATGATGAAAGGCTAGATTTATTTAAAGTAACAGACAATCAGACAAGTGGAAGATTAGGTATATCTAAATAGCATCAAGAATATGTGACACAGCCTTATAAATCATAACTTTTATACAGAGGA
>WUAT03379157.1:0-10316 GCA_010015005.3 Ulmus americana
GCCTAAATCTTATATTAATACCCCGGCTTTCTGAAGGTTGATCGCCACATCAGGTCACGTAAATATTTTTCCCACCCTTTTCCTTTTTTTTTTTTTGCATCATTAATGAAATTAATAATGGAAATAAAATTAATAGCATCAATTTAAGTTATTCAAGAACAAATCTCTTAATCTTTAATCACCTTGGTCCCCAACCTTCCTGATCTTGAATCTTCTACTTAAGCTTTCAATTGCTTTACTTATGTTTCGAATCACGCTTTGATTACTCATCCTTTGGCTTTCTAAAGAAATACTTGCAAATTCTTGACGGCGAATTCCTTTGGCTTCATCCTCCTCTGAAGTGTTCATCCTCTTCCAAGGCGTTCATCCTCGTCCAAAGTGTTCAACCTCCTCCGAAGCATTAATCCTCCTTTGAGGCATTAATCCTCCTCTGAGGTGTTCATCCCCCTCTGAAGCTCTAAAATGTGAGCACTTATATCTCGTCCACCTTTAATGCATTGAGATGCAAGCATTCTTGTCTTGTTCATCTATGGGAAGTGTCCATCCCTGAGATGCGAGCTCTCATGGCTTGTCCATCTTTGAGATGCAAGCACTTCCAGCTCGTCCACCTTCAGGATGCGAACACTTTTGGTTCGTCCATCCCTAAAGTATTCAGATGCGAGTGCTTCTAGCTCATCCACCTCTGTGATGAGAGCACTTTTGGATCGTCCATCTCGAGGATGTGAACACTTCTGGTTCGTCCATCCCTAAAGTATTGAGATACGAGTACTTCTGGCTTGTCCACCTCTGAAATGCGAGCACTTCTAGCTCGGCTATCTCCGAGATGTGAACACTTCTGGTTCGTCCATCCCTAAAGTATTGAGATGCGAGCACTTCTGGCTTATCCTCCTCTGAGATGCAAGCACTTCTGGCTCATCCATCTCCAATCAATGGTGGATTTAAATCCTTCAAGAAAGGGCCTCTAAGCCTTTATCTTTCTCAATCGTGAAGGATTTAAATCCTAAGAGGGAACCTTTCAAGTTTTTACCCTCTAAGAGTGAACCTTCTAGGTTTTGACCCTCTGAGAAGGAACCTTCCAGATTTCGACCCTCTATCATTCTTTGGGAAAGAACCATCTAGTTTCGATCTTCCTTCTTTTTCCTTATCGTCAGGCTTCATTAAAAATTTCAGAAAATTTCTTCCAAGCTTTGAGAATTTCCTCAAATCTTCCTCGAAGTTTTCTCATCCTACTTCAATGCTTCAAAAAAATAGAATCTCTAGAGGCTTGATATATGTTGAAGATGACTTTAGTTATTCTTGGAAATTGGTTTGTCATCCTTCGGGAATGAGACCGACTTGATATCCTTTGGCAGAATTGACCTCCATTTTTTTTTTCATAAGCTTGAATCTTTCAGATGGTAATTGAAGCTTGGAATTCTTTGGAAACTTGATCTTCTCTTGGCAATCTTCAGAAGCTTGATCTACGATTGATGGTGTTTTTCTTCTTCGACGTCTCTTTGCAAAACTTTTGAGGCTTTGAAACATGTTTTGGAAAGGGCTTCTCTACTTGACGATCTTACTCATGGAGGAATTCACGGTAGAGGAAGAACTTCATGGCTGCTTCTTCCAATGGTGGATTATAATTTTTCGACAGTGGAACTCTTATCAATCTAAGCTTTAAGCAAATTCCAACGATCCCACTCTATTAACTTTCTATTCTTCTTTTTTTTGATGAATTGGTACTTCAGAAACATAGCCCAAAGTCTGAACACCCTTAGTTTTCTTTACTTTGATACCTTTTTTAAACCTGTAGAAAACAAACTATATGCAAACCAAGTATATCTTCCAAAATATAAATAAGAAATACAAACAATGACTGAGAAAATCTAAAGACTATCATAAGGAAAATCTCCCTTTTAAAATCTTCGATAGGAGAACATCAAGGCTTTTTGTATTGAATTTCCACATACAACGCCAATTGTTTGTGCCGATATTCTGTTAGTCTCCAAAAATAATAATCTTTACGATAATGTTCAAGTTCCTCAATCAAACTATAACAATTGAGTGAGAAATTAACTAAGGAAGAAAGAAGAAAGTGAAGGGAAAGAGAATGATCACAAGAGAGTTTCCCGTGGTTTGAATTGAATTGCCTACATTTATGTTGAGTCCTCGGACTCATTGAACTATTAGAATTATCTTTGCAAATCTAGAATCATGTGTTTACAATAGTTGAGAGCATCTCTCTCTAGAACTTACTTCTATCTCTAAAACTATCCAAATGGCGAAGATCCCTTACCAATGAACCCATATGCCCTTTATATAGATGTCTTCTCTCTCTTAAGTCCTCCTCCAAAAGGTGCCATTATAATTCAATACAAATGAAGGCTTTCTATACAAATAATAATCTAAACTGCTATCCTCCAGACTTGAATATTCTAATCATTCTTCATGGCGATACAAGATGAATAAGAAGAAATGGTCTTCTAAGGAATTGTAACCCAGAAGTTAGCTAGCTTTCGAACCCAAAAATAATCAGCTCAATCCGACCCCTATAGCTGAAGATATCTTAAAAATACTGAGACATGTTTCGGCAAATTTGAAGGATCTAAAGGATCCAAAGGATTGCCCTATTTTCTTCATATTTCTTCAACTTATATCTAATTTTCTGTCCAAATCTTCCATTAATATCCCGACTTTCTAAAGGTTGATTGCCGCATGAGAATATGTACGTATTTTTCCAACCCATATCGATTTTTTTTTTCATTCCAAAAGAGAAAAGTGTAACGCTCAGTTCATTTTAGACATTTCCAAATAAAAAAACCTTAAATAGGTTACCGAAAAATCAAAGTAATTTTTTTTTTTGTTAAAAGCTTTCTTTACTAGTTCGAAGCCAAAATACTAAGTAAAATGTAGTTTAACTTAGTTTACTTCAAAACCATGTTATTACTACCATTTTCTAGAACCTTGGCCTTTATAAAAACAAAATGTTTCAAAAATAGTGTTTGCGGAATTATAACATAGTTCTAAAAACTAGTTTGTCAAAAGGAAAGTTCTAAAAGATATCTGTTGGTAGGCCAACAGCTCTACCAGACTTAGAAATTAGTAGCCTCTAGAAATAATAATTACAAACCCAAAAACATAAAGAAGAAGCTTAAACATATAAAGAGAGCATAGTCATAAAGCATATGAAGAAAACATAAAAATATGCAATATTTACAAATGTAGGCGAACAATCGAGCATGGTAGGTTGCCCCATTCCCCACCTTCCAAAATCCTACCCACAAACTAGCATCTCATCAAGCATCCTGAGTGTGCTTCCCTTTAGTACTTATAACACAAATGTAAGTTGTGAGCCAAGGCTCATCAAGCATTGGCATATCTCACAAAATAGTGCAACACATTCAATAAGTATATAATATACATATATAGATTCACTATTAACTTTTAATTTATCCCTTTTAACCTTTTACTATTAACTTTAAGTCTCCTTATTTACAATTCATTGATTATGCAACCTAATTGCATTATAAACCTTATTAACAGACTTCTTTGACAATTAATTACTTTTGATGCATATTTACTGTCCATAGAATGCATGTATATTGATTAAATCAAAGATGCAATAATATCATCATGTAATGCACGTACCATACATTTATTATATCATAACAAAGTAATAACACATATCAAAATACAACATCTTAATCATATTCAAAGTCTAAACATAGAACATCACAACAAAGTACTTATCAAACATATTGCACATTGTCTATTTTAAGAAAATACAATTGTTCATAAGGTCTATACTTATCTATTTGCAACGCCCTTTGTAACTTTACCCTTAGGATTTTAACCTATAGATATAAAACATTTACTTATTAAGATCCTTTCACTAAATAATGGTTCGGGAACCATTTTTCATGCATAGCTATTTTAACAATAAAATATTGCCTCTAAACGCTCAACATTAGCTTGTTGGAATTTAAAACAATATTCAATTCTATATACAGAAAAACATTATTTCAAAGTACCACTTAATTTAATCATGTTTTAAAACTTAAAGGTTAAAACTATACTTAGTTATCTAATTTTACACTTCGATAAACAAATTAAAAAATTTAAAACTTAAAAGTATTGTACTAGTTAAACTGTGTCCAACAGGAACTTTATGACTTAATTTGTTAATAAATTCCTCAATTCATAACCAAATTTCACAAATTTACTCCTAAGAGCTTTAATATTTTACCCTTAAAATTGTAGTTAAAAGTTCAATCTTTAAGTTCTATTTTTTAAAGCTTCTTTAACCTAAAATATTTAAGTTCTTTCAGATTACATCTTTGTTTTTAAAATATTGTTTCTTATTCATTTCAAAGCCTTTTAAACCAAAACTACTTTTGTAAACTTACCAATTGTCTTAATTAGTCACAGTAAAAGGACCAATTTAAAATTCTTTTATTATCAATAAGAACAAAACCAAAACAGGGGCTTTATGTTCACAAATCTTTTAGTTTTATAACATCTTTTGAGCAATCAATTTGAACCATAATTTAAACTCTAAAAATTCTACCAAATTCATTATCTTACAATTAAAACTCTATATTAAAGTCTCAAGAACTTTAATGTAAGGAAGAGTACTTAAATTCATCAATTTCACACTTTAAAATGTTATTTTTCAAAGTTATGCTAAAATGAATTTCCTAGTAAGTAGTCAGCTTTTACGGCCACATATCTCAAAATCCACTTGATCATTTCTTTTCAAATTTTAGTATGGTAAAATAGTCATCCAGAGCTTTGCAACAAGTTATTGTGAGTCAAAAGAAGTTATATAGGTCCTTTAAAACATCATAGTCAAAATCGGGTTTTGGGACTGTTCAAAATTAGACATGCATGAACAAATCCAATATTAACACAAATAATTCTTGCATGCAATCAAATTTCCTTCCACCGAACATTAATTTAAACATGCAAGAATAACTTTTAGCACTTGGATCATAGAAATTACCTAAGAAAACTTGTTGAAGGTTGCTAGATTGAACCTTCCAATCATCCTTCTTGTTGGACGAAATTTCTACTAGAACAATCCATTTGAAAACCTTGTTAGAATCAAATTTTAAGCTTAGAGTCTCAAGGATAATTCAAAATCTAACCCTTACCATGATTTATCTCAAAATTGGTATCACAACTCTGGAGGAATGAGGTTGAAAAGGGTGGTTCTTGTGCTTGGGTTGTTGTTGGCCGATGAGAGCAAGGTATGGAGTGTGTGTTTGAGTTTTCAGCAACTAAAACTTATTCTCTTCAGCTCACACTCCTTATATAGGCTCTTCTAATCGTGTTTCAGCTCTAATCTTATTTCGCATTGGTCATTAGTGAGTTAGTGGGGGAAAAGTCAAGTCAAACCTCACTTGTTATTGGTTGCATGGGGTGGTAAGGCCTTGACGGTTTACAAGTGGAATTCCACTTAATTTTCCCACTAAAAACACTCCTAATTTGGCCATGTAAGTCATTCTAGCCTTGGTAAAGTGTTTTGTTCAAATACACAAAGTTTCAACTGGTTTGGTGGCCGAATCATTGAAAAAAGAATATTGGTTGAAACCAGTGCCTGGCTAGACAGTCTATCTGGATGGCTACCTTGAGGCTAAATTTGGGAGAATTGGCTAGCAAATTGGCCACCAAATAGATGCGAACATGTACAATATCGGATGGGTATATGTGGAGGCCAAAACTGCTATTTTGGTTGAGTTTGATTGGGACCAAGTTGGCTACTCAACAGGCCGAACAGCCTATCTAGACAGTATGTCCAGACCATGAGTCCAAGCCAATTTTAGGAAAATTTACTTGGTCATTTGGCTCGGGGAGGAAAATCAGTGTATGGGTGTTGGCCGAACACCCTGTTAGGGGGCCCTTGGCATGTGGCTCGGATGTGTTGGCAGTGCGGGGGCACCTCATGTGCTAGCCTCATGCACACACGTCTGGATGCCTTGTCCAAATAGGCACCTCATGTGCGGGGCAGCTTGGGCGTGTGTACGGGATGGTCTGACAAGGTGAGCTTGTGCATGAAGGGGGGGCTGTCGATGGTTTTCGGGCACATGGCTCCGTCCGGATGCTTGGTCTTGCCCGCATGGACCTTACCCAAATGGGGCCTCATCCAGATTGGGGGGGGGGGTGTTGGCACTCGGCTAGTCAATTAAAATGCCCATTTAATTTCAAAATAAATTTCTTTAATTGCATTTTTTAATTTCTTTAAAATTCCAGTTAAACACTTAAATTACAAATTTGAATAATTTGTATTTTCTTGTCAATTTTCTAAAAAATTAAACTTTGATTAATGCATAATTTTCAATATGTATTTCTTCATTTAATTATGCATTAATCCTCATTATGTGCTTTTAATTATAAGACTATATCAGTAATAAAATTCGTAAATTCCTTAGTAAGATTTTTACGAACTTATCACATTACAAACATTATCGTGTTAATTCTCATTAATTTTTATCTAATTATAGTAGATTAAACGTTTGTAAAGGAAGGCTTTTATGGGGTTTCACAATCTTGCCCCCTTCCAAAATGTTTCGTCCCAAAAATTTAAAATAGTTCCGGGTAGGCTGATCAAATCTAATTCTTACGTTCCCATTTGTCGTTAGTGAGTTAGTGGAGGACAAATCCAAGTCAAATGCTACTTGTGATTTGTTGCATGGGGTGGCAAGGCCTTAATTAAGGAGTTGACAAGTGGAATTCCACTTAATGTTTCAACTAAAAGCACTCCCCATTCGGCTATGCAAGTCATTCTAGAATTGGTAAAGTGTCTTGGCTGAATACAAAAAGTAAAGAGTGGTTTGGTGGCCGAATGGTTGAAGAAAAGGAAGATCAGTTGAAACTGGTGCTTGGTCGAATAGTCTATCTGGATGGCTAATTTGTGGCCAAATTTGGGAGAATTGGCTCGGTCATTTGGCTTGAAAATTGGCCACCAAATAGATGTGAACATGTACAATACCAAGTGGGTAGGCGTGAAAGCCAAAAATTTCATTTTGGTTGAATTTCTTACCCTAACATTAGAGTAGATTCAAACAGGGTCACTAGCAAATCGGTAGAAGCAAGCTAGTTTGGAAATTTCAGTGCAAACCAGTACGTACAATCTCACCTACAATATGAACACTTTCAAAGTGATATATGAATGATCTATGATATGTCTGAGTATTATATGCTCTCTGAGTTGAATTGAAATTGTGTGCATTATACGTATGATTGATATCGAGCTTTGTCTCATGTGAAATTTAATGTTATTGTTTGCATCAGTTTAAAATCTATATTTTAAAAATTTTGCAAACACAAAATGAGCCTCATTTTTATATATGTTCGAAGAGAAAAGTTATATGAAAATAAAATATTTTGGTTTTTATTGTGTCGTACTCAGCCTCTAAAGGAAAGAGGTAATCTCCACAAATTAAGGGGATAAAGTTAAAGTTAAAGTTCTCAGAAGTCGTGTGGAAGTTTTCGGACGAGTCACTCTCCCCGACTCCTCACAAATGCGCACATAGGGTATGGACACAGGGCCCACAAAATGAATTGAAGTATGCAAAATGTTTTCAAGTATTTTTTTGCATTGTAGAATAACTGTTTTGTGAGACTTTATATTGTACTTGCTGAACGTTAGCTCACATAGTTCGTATTTTAGGCACCTCAGGTAAGCAATCGTTTGTTCATGATTGATGGATGGATATGTGTTGGTGTGGGATTGGTGGAAGGTCGTTAGGAAAAGGAGCCTCCACATAAAGGTTTCTATATGCACCAAAAATATTGGTTTAAGTTCGGTTTAATATTATGAGTTTTAATTCGGTAATTTTAGAAATATTATATTATATTTAACGTACCAAACTACTACGTAATTTATCTATTCTGCATAGGCTTTTTGGAAAACCTAAGCAATTAGGAATTTTTATATTTTGAAATGAGATAAACTATCTGCATTTAAGTATACAACTCAACTATGTAGGAATATAGGTATATTTATGCTTACATTTTACAATTGAATTATTTGCGACAATTTCTAAAGCTAGATTTTAAAAGTTTAAACAGTTTTGCGATTAAGGAAAAGTAATTGGTGGTTTTGAGTATTAGAGATTGGACGCTCGTATTTTGTAGTATCTTCTTTTACCGTCTCTTATTATTCGTAAGTATATAAAATTAAAGCACATTTTCATTCAACAAAATATTATGGAAAGAAAATTAAAAAGGTTTTGATAAACTTTTCAAATGTGATGTATTTTTAATAAGAGAATTTTCAAAAAAACTTTATTTCAAATTTTCAAGACCTTAATTTTTGTTATTAGGTAGTTAATTGAAGGTCCCGAAGGGTCGGGTCTTCACAAGTTAATGTCATTAGGTGTGTGCATGAATCTCCTTTCCTATATAGGGGGAATTTATATTTGTAATGGGTGTGTGAGAAAATTGTCAATCAAAGATTTTCAATCTTTATGTCAAAATCGTGTTTTCTTCTTCCTGGCCTTACACAGCTCTACACCAAGTCAAGCGACCTCACATCTGGGTTACCACATGCTCCTGCTCCTCTTGACCTCCCAGCGGCGGCACAACATCTCTAGCAGTAACAGGGTCAACAATAGTCGAAGGCTTATCACCCCCCCCCTCGGGGGTTGGCTCTACAACTTCCTCGGTTACTCTGCCCATGGCCGGCTCTACTTGCTCCTCCTACTTAGACTCGTGGGCCATCTCCTCATCCCAATTCCGCCATAAACAAATCCAAAATTGGGGGTCCCACTCCTTGGGCTTCCCGTCTTTGAATTCCTGAATGAGTTCAGCACGGGGACTTAACATGGTATTTCCTACCACAGTCCCCAACTGCTCCAGCATCCCCTGGCTGGTTTTCCTCTCCGTTGCTAGATCCGTCTGTAGTGAAGCCACCTGTCTATTTGGCCTAGATAGAGTTTCCTTAAACTATTAACCTCCACCTCATACTCAGACTCTTGGGTGCATATCTAGCCCATAGTCTTCCTAAGCTGAGCATTGGGATACTGGAGGTCGGGTACCCTCTTCTCCTACGCACCCTCAAGTGGAGGCTCCCCACTAGCATATGCAAGCACAAAGTGACATAGACCAATCAGTTGCTTGAGTCAGGTCAATGGAACTCAGGTCCCGCTCATCCTTAGGCAATAAAAAAGCTCCAACTACGTCCTCCAGAAATCGTGTCAGAGTAGGCCGAAGTAATCGAGAATGTTAGGGTGATGGTGTCTTCATCTTTAGAGGTCCTCGCTTTCTTCCAGCTTGGAGTCCTCTTCTAGGGAGAAGACTCAATCGAGCTAGAAGGTGTAAACCCACTGGTCATCACCCTATCAACTGGTTTTCTATCAGAAGCCTTCCTCTTCTTCTCTGCAACAACTTTCTTCTTTTCCTCAACCTCCTTGGCACTTGGGATCTTGAATCCCCCCATCATTAGCTTGTTTGCAATAGTTAGCTCGTCTAGAGTTAGTGGATTCAAAGAACACTCACCATATAATATGTGGATGGCTTGATGTAGAAGAACATGTTGTGCTAGCTTAAGAGGAGGGACTAGAATACCTCTTAGGATGTCAACAACGTGGTTCCACATATGGCTCTCCCTCAATCGTGCCTCTGATAAGACCAATCTTGCACTTTCGTGGGAATTTCCAAGATGAGCGTAGTCCAGTCCTTTGCAATGAGCCACTCGGAAGTGCCCAGTTGTAGAGCATATTTACAACAAAAATAACAATGAGATACAATCAACAAATATGAACAAGTAAAGAAAAATGATGCTCACTCATAGCTTTCAATTGGAATGATACATCTCTAGGTCCACTTGGACCAAACACCATATCTCTCTTGCAAAGAAGTAAGATCACTTCCACCCATGATCTTTTGTCTTTAGATGGGTTACCAGATATACCCTATTATGCCGAATGGTAAGCTGATAACGGCTTCGCTCCTTGTCATGCTTTCTCAAGTAATAAAAGTATAACAACTCCCCAAGTCCAAAATCAACTCCGCTCTTCATTCTCAATCACTCAAGTGATAGCAACACCCTCCAAGCATTGGGCATAAGCTAGCCTGGGAACATAAAACTAGACTAAGCACCTCTCTAAGCATTGGGCATGAGCTAGGTGGAGTTTTCCTATCTATGACCACACTAACTTGTTCAGCTAGGAAAGCGGTTTTCTTAACATGTTGTTTCCTCGTAATAATACATAGATCCTTAATCACTTTGGAATATGTAGGAATTTTCTTGATAATATGAAGTAAAGAAAGATTTACCTTAACTTGTTTCAAGTGCTCTAGGATTTCACTATGGTCTAAAGAGGGCTTAGTGG
>WUAT03379268.1:0-10316 GCA_010015005.3 Ulmus americana
TTGATCAAGCATGGTCGCAGTGATCTGGCTCCAAAATTTCAAATTGTATTTTAAATAAATTAATTTTAATATATTAACTTTTTTGCATTCGACAATAAGTTAGGTTTTCTAAACATATATATTGAATCTTTGTAACGTAACGTATATAAATATATGGAATAAAAGGTTTTTATTTCATCAGGATCGGGTTTCTGATCTTAGGGTTTATTTGGAGCGGATCCCTAAATTCCACATTTGACTAAGTTAGATTATTTGATCCCCTTTTTTGTAGAGCGCCCTATATATATACGGCATAAATATTTCATATTTTGTTTTGAAAAACCCAACTTCATTGTTAGATACGAAAAGGGACATCACATCATTCCATTCTTGTATTTAACAATCAAATTGGGTTTTTGGAACAAAATATGAAATTTTTATACCGTACATAGGCTGCTCCACAAAAAAGGGAATCAAATAATCTAATTTAGTCAAAGCATGAAATTTAGTGAGATCTGACTCCAAATCAAGCCTAAATTTAGTAGCCCGGTCGAAATTTATATTATTAATATTAATAATATTATATTAAAAACTAATTATAAATTAATATTATTTATATTATCAAATAATATAATTTAATATATATATATTTTTAATTTTTGGTCTACAGGGGTGACATAATGTCGTCACAAATGATACGAGTCGTCGTTATAACTTTTAGCGACGACAATTTTAAACATGTCGTACAGAAAATCCAAAATATAGCGACGACACTAACGATGACACAATCGTCGCTATAGTTTCAAGTATATAGCGACGATAAAATGTCGTTGCAATAGATCATCAGCCACGTGTTATTAGCGACGACAATTTGCGACAACTAGGTTGTCTCTATAGATTATTAGCGGCGACGATTCTTTGTTTAGCGACGACATTCGTTGTCACTAAATACCCTTTTTCTTGTACTGTATAGAAAATTAGCGTGAATTATTAAAAAAAAAATCATGTAGGAATGTTCATAGAAATATGAAATTGAAATACAAACAAAAATGTATTAAACTTTATAAATCAAGATAAATAGTTCAAAATAACTAAAATATAGAAAATTACGTAAATTAAAAAAAATATCATGTAGAGTAGATAGAAATATGAAATTGAAATAAGAACACAAATGTATTAAATCTTACAAATCAAGATAAAATAATTTAAGTGTAAATAAACTACCCTAAGTATTGTTGTCCTGCCAAATCCATTATTTTAAAATATCTAAAAATCTATTCAAAATATTTTTCTATTTAATTTTGAAATTTTCAAGATTTGAACAAATTGTAAAATATATTTAATTTATATATATATATATATATATATATATATAATCAAAGTGATTTAATGGAAATAAAATTTTAAATCATAAAAATAAAATTTTAAAATGAACGAAAATTATATTTAAATCACAAAAAATAAAATTGAGATAATACACGTAGAGAAGCAATTAAGTTGTAATGGTAGGGGACCATCTTCGTGAGTTGCTCTTAGCTGTGTTAAATGCCGACAGTCACGGATTATTATGGAGTCATCTAAACATGTCAGCCCTAATAAAGAAAATAAGCGACCCCTTCATATGCTCTCCTAACACCCATCATTACCAAAACATAGGGGCCGTTTCCTTTTTTTTCACTCTTTTATTTTTAAGATCTCTAGTTCCAATTCATATGTTGCTCATTTACTTTCTCCAACTACTACCTCACCATTTGTCTTAACCTTTGTATACGGCTCGGAAATTCTTGTCTTATAAAACTCACAAGAAAAAGAATTTGTAATTTCTGACCTGCTATGTTGTTTCTTTGATATTTTTGTTTTTGCATTTGTGTGTTATGTAGAAATTATTTTATCCAATCAAAATATAACAAATATATTGACTTTTAGGATCTGTTCTTTACTCAAAGCCTAAGAATATGGAAAAGTTAGACGAAATATAAAATATTTTAACTAGTCCTTTTCCTTCTCAAGAAAAAGACAAAAAACACAAAACCTTGGGTCCTTGTACATGTTTAACACAAAAAAGTAGAAAAATACATGAAAATTCGTATATAAATTAAAAAAAAAAAAAAAAGACCAAACAAAGCTAAAACTATAATGATGAAGAAAAAGAAGTGAGTTGAGAAGTACGAGTCAGTAGACATGAAGTGAACTCATTTGTGGTGGTATCTCCTTCTCTCATATTCGAGTTGAAAGAGTCACAGATGGTCCTATAAATACTTTTAAAATTCACTGATACCATCTGCGATATTGTCAGTCCCATTTATTTTTCACTTTTCCCACTTTGCTTAGAAACCACAGATTCTTGATGCTTAATAGACAAGCAAAACCAACTACATCAACATTTTAGACATCTTTTTATCCCCATCTTATTCAAATATTTGAGATAAATGTCCTTGAGAAAATACTTTTTAACATAAAATTATCTATATAAGCTGATTTGTTGCTCAACACAATATCATCTTAGTGCAATGCTCTTTTCTACTGTTTTACTTGCTCATGGAACGGGCGACTCTTATAGTACTAGCATATTGTGATATTTTAAAAACAATTCTATTTTACTTTTTGATTAAAGTCTTAGCATGCAACCTTACTATGGAGGGTGCGAAATGAAAGTTTGGTAATTGAAAATTTAATATGTTTTTTTTTTCCTCAATTGCGAAACTTGTTATAGATGAACGGTTACTCCGTGGTGCGTACTCTCATGTTAGTTTGAGAAGAGTTTCTTAATTTTTTATATCTCGATCTTCTTTGTTATTATTTTTTTTTTCTTCTTCTTTTTAGTGAGTGATAGGTTATTGTTGGGTTTTGATTAATTTGTATGATATGAATTTGTACTAGTATCACTAAATACATCGGTGTTGAGACCTTGTATTCCTGATTTCGCCTTTTTTATTTTATCCTTGTCCTTTAGTGGCCTTGTGTTTATTAAAATATAACGTATACCAAAAAAATAATAATAATTAATCACAGATTACGATCACTAAGCATTTTTTGGTTCTATAGACACAAAGAACGATCAATTCAGGAGAAAAATTCATATAATATGAGATCGATCTCCTACTACACGGAGACTTCTTTCTTTTTGTTTCTTTACTTACCATGACATCTGAAGGGCCCCTATCCCTGAGAAGCATTTAAGACGTTTTTAAAACATAAAGGAAAAAGTGGAATTTATATGAGTATATGTTCATAAATATCTGATCCTACAGCAGCTAGAAAACAGTGTCTGCAAAGCTCAGGGTAAAACTCTAGGTAGTAATATAATTTGGTAGAATAATTCAATTTAAGACGTTAACTTTCTTGCTAGTTACTATTTACTAATAAAGCGTTTAATTAGTGAAATTATATCAATTCTATCCGTCTAATAAACCAGTATTTATTTAAACATATGGGAGGGGAAATGCGTTTAATTAGTTGCAGAAATTTGTCTACTGTAACAATATCATTGAAATTATGAGGGATAATTATATATATATACAAAATTTGAAAGCCGATCCAGTTTTTTTTAAGAAGTTAAATTATTTGCAGCAGCAGTTATTGTGATGATCTTGATCAGTTTCATCATCATCATTAGAAAGAATTTGCTGCACAAATTGAAGAAATCTATACATACAGGTCTCTATGCCCTGTATTGGTTGGATATTTGTTAGTATTTTAAATATTATAACTAAATATATAAGAAAATTTGAAATATTTAAAACCATAATTAGTTACTATTTCAAAAACTCCATTTTTCCTTTATACCTTTCTCCCTAATATTTTTTTCCACTATTTTTTTAATAAAATATTACATTTTTTCATCATTTTTTTTTAATGTAGCCCCTACTTATGATGAATGAAGGTATTAATGCAGGCTTTCTCTTTGATAAAAAATCTAAAATATTATCTCTCTCTACCACTTTACTATTTTAGAATAATTTGAACCAAATATCAATCATGCTTCAAATAATCTGTTTAGAATACTCTGCACCAAACAAAACCACTTCTTTAACTGCCATACTTCAAATACCTTACTTTAAATACTACAAAATGTTGAACAAACAAAATATTTATAAAGTGTAGTGTCTTACTTTTTTCAAATTTTGAGATCAAATTATGTTCCTTCACAACAAACGAGCTTCGAAGCTCTCATTGTCTTTGAAACAATTCCAATTAATAAAATTGCCTGAAAGTCACAAGTTTATGTGTTTCCAGTTAAATATATTCACAAGCTCTTCAGTCATTTTGTTTCTGGGTTGGTAGTTTGGTACTAAAATTTGAGGAAAACCTACTAATTAATATTTAAAATGTTAGAAGTTTCAGATTAATGCAGTTCATAAAAGCAATCTTCTGGGGAATTTTCTAATCTCCAGTCCAGTTACTTTGAGGAGACAAATTTTAGATATTATCAGCTTGCATGTAACTAAATTGGCTATAGAATATTAGAGAATGAGACTTGCCCAAAATTAAACAAAAAATAAAAGGGCAATGACACTTTGTAATTACTAAATGAATTTAATTAAAGTGATAAAAATTCCATTATAAAAGCTGTTTTAGCTACTTATTCGCGAGCTATTGTACAAGACACAAAAAAATAATGTAGGTATTTACATTCTATTGTCACTTTTCTCTTTCAAAGAAACCAAAAACCAAAAACGAAAGATAAATTCTTGTAAAAGGGAAACATGCAAGAGAAGAAGAAGTTGAAGAATGAGACATGGGGATACTGGGAGAGCATAAAGAGAAAAGATAAAAGGACAGAAATCTGTGACTCTGATTAAGACAGATCAAGACACTGTGGATTCAGAAATTGAAAACAAAAAACAAAAAATAAAAATGACCCCCCATATATTCCCCAAAAAAAAAAAAAAAAAAAAAAGAAGAAGAAGAAGAAGAAACATTGAAACATATTTAAAATGTACAATATATAGAACTTAGAAATAAAAAATTGAAACAGAAACATAATTAATTCAAGTAAATGCAGTTCGTTAATCCATCCAAGTATTTGATGATGAGTGTTTTTCTGGTTCCTCCCTATTGTGAGTAATTTAAGTCTTCAAATGGAAATGGAAGTTGAACCAAAATTAATATGAGAGAGAAACATAGTAAATGGCAAGCGGTGATCATGGAAGGAGAGGAGGAGAAGAAGACATATGTAAATGTATTAGAGAAACAAAATAAATGCAGCTTTGCATGATGCCATTACTAGCTTAGAGTCAACTGCGTAATTTCGCCGCTGCCCTTATGATTTTAATCAATGCCAACAAAAGTTCAATCACACTGGCTACCTTTGATCCCCTAATTTTGGTTCATCTTCAAGCACAAATATTGAGTTCCTGCTATTGGTTTCTGGGAATACATTGTAACCAGAATCAAAAACCATTTAACTTTGGTAACAGGTTTTCAATTTGTGCTGGTTTTAAGCTCTAAATAATAAACAAAAGAAAGTTTGATGATCAATAATAAAATTGCTCATGATCAACAACAATATTTAGTACAGATAAAGTCTAGCAGCAAATCCTACATCCACAACTAATTAAGAAGAAGCAAAAGTGATAAAAAAAAGGGTAAGAACCCTAGTTAGATCATTAGTAAAGTGAATTTAACAGTAGAATCTTTTCTCCTGCACTTGTCACTCCAACTTGGCTGACCATTTCTACCCTTCTTCTTGCTTGTAAAAATGTCCAGAAATAATCGAAACCAACCCAGATTAGGGTTTCTTACCTAGAGTATGCTTGTTATTGTGCATCCAAACCTTGAGCACTTGCCTCCTAACACCAGTCTCCGAGCAGAAGTGCTCCACCGCAGCTTCGTCATGCTTCTGAATCCTCCATCCCAGCCTCTCCGCAAAATCCAACATCTTCTCCTTCTGCTCCTGACTAAACTTTGTCCGAAACCTTTTCTTCAACCCACTTCCTCCTCCGCCGCTACTACTCGGATTTGAAACATCTTCCCCCTCTTCTCTACTATTTCCTCCCCCTCCACCACCACCTCCTCCCGGAAGTGCCAGAGGCCTGTGCTGAGCTTGGGGGGTCAGGTGGAGGTACCCGGATGGCTGAGAAGGAGACCGATAATAGGACGAGGAGAAGGGATTGCTGTGATGATGAAGTTGCTGGAAAGAATTTTGATGATCTCCCTCCGATTCTTTTCTGTGGAAATTCCGGTGGCAATTGCACGCCGCGCACTTTAGCGCGTCCAGCGTTCCTTCCTCCCCCGCCGCCATGAACTCGCAGCATCCGTCCACGGCGTGTCCTCCGATTCCCACGGCGTGATTCTTCAGACACTCTCTGTACCTGACGCCGGAATTTGAGCTCTTTCTGGCGGTTGTGGAAGCTCCCTCTCCTCCAATTTGGGTTCTGCCTGAAGCTGCGGCTGTGGAGTTGGGAAGTGAGGAGTCGTAGCCCGGCGGAGCCGTCGGAATCTCCATTTCCTCATCTGGGTCGTCGTGGTCGTCGAAATCCATTTTGTGTTTAAATTTTGTTTGTTAAGGGTTTAACTAATGGAGAAGATCTACATGGCCGCTTTGATCAGGTAAAGCACTTCCTCCGGTATTTTTTTTTTCTAATTTATTTATTTATTTTATCTCTCACTCTGTATTTATAATCCTTATTATTTTATTTAATTAATTCAGTTACTAATAATTTTTTTTGATGGATCAGAGGAAAAGATAAGAGGAGGATGAGAGTGTGGCCATCAATTACTCGCCTGCAAAAAAGAGGTGTCTTACTCGAAAGGCTTTCATATTCTTTCCATTTTGTGAAAATCTCTGTTTACCCCCTCATCGATCATGCCATTTACCTATTAACTTTTTGGTTTTTTGGTCCAAAAAATAAAAGATGTTGATGTAATTTAAGTTAGTGTCTGGCTCTAGCTAGTAATCAATTTGGAAGAATCTCTCATCGTAAGAGTTTTTTTTTTTGGTGAAAAGAATAGTGGAATTTTTATAGTGATGGGAGAGATCATTGTAATTAACGGGGCCCTGTCCACCGTCTTATTTTTTTTTTTGACATTTGACAGAGATTAATTAGAGAGTTAATGAACCACCTTAATTTAAGTAGTCCTCGTTAATTCCTAATTAATTTATCATTAGCTCTTCATGGTTGTCTTGATTTTAGGCATTACGAATAGGATAGGCTTACGGAGCTGAACTCGCCATCATTTTTCAATCATATAATATTTAGTCGCTAGTTGTTAGTGAATTTTTAGTGGGAGCTAACCAATTATGCGGTCGGCCGTTGGAAAAAAAAAAAAAAAATCTCCGAACAAAAGTCTTTACAATTAAAATTTTACTGCTAAATTACTGAGCTATAACCTTTTTTTTTTTTTTTTTTGTCATAAAAGATTATTTTATTCATTTGTGGTAAAAGTAGGGACAATTGCTAAATGCATAAACTTATTATTGCTCAAATTAACCTACTAAATAGCAAGAAACTAATATGCAAATTAAGAAAATAGTGGAAAATGGGAAAATCCAAGTGTAGATAAGCATTTGTAATAAATAACTTAGTCGCTGTTTGATTTGTAATTTAGAATATTTTATTTGATGTTATAAATATTGTAACGCGTTTATTTTTTTTTTAAGAGTACCTTGTTTAGAATACTCTGTTTAAAATATTGTAACGTATTTGTTAATATTTTATTTATAATACATTGTTCAGAATATTTTGTAATTGTTCAAAATAATAATATAATAATAAAAAAAAAGAATATTTTTTTCATTATTTTTTTTCTTCAAAATAATAATAGTGGTAATTATAACAATAGTATTTGCAATGGTACTATGAATCATAATGATAATAGTAATAATAATTGTAATTAAAATTGTAATGGTATTGGTAGTAGTAATAACGACAACAATAGTTGTAATATATATCAGTGACAGTGATAATAGTAAAGGTACATTAATAATGTTAATTATATATTATGTTATGTTTATGCTCGATTACCAAAAAAAAAACTTTACTGATAACGGTAACAATAATTGTAATAGTAATAGTAACGGTAACTGTATTAGTAACAGTTGTAATGATAATGATAATAGTAATAGTAATAGTAATGATAATAGTAATAGTAACGGTAACGGTATTAGTAACAGTTGTAATGATAATGATAATGGTAATGATAATAGTAATGGTAATGGTAATGGTAATGGTAAATTGGTAATAGTAATAGTAATAATAATTGTAATTACAATTATAATTATAATAGTACTGGTCATAGTAATGGTAATGATAATGATAACGGTATTAGTAATTGGGATAATGATAACGATAGTAGTAATTAAATTAGTAATGTTAATTGTAAATTGTGTTGTGTGTATGCTAGATTAACTAAAAAAAATTTATATTGACGAGTGATAAGTTTTTACTACAATTTTATGTAAAGAAATAATTCATCAATAATTAATTTAAAAGATAGGTAAAGAGTATGTAGTTAAATATTCAATTACAATCTAATTAAATTAGTCTAATTAAACAATGTAAAAATTAAAAAAATTCAAATACTATGTTAAGAATACTGTTTCAAACACATATCTCACTACAAGAAAAAAGTTTTATAGCGACGATACCAATTGCGACAACAAGGATGTCGTCTCTATAGGTCGACCTATATCGACAACATAAGATGTTATGTGGTGGCTAATATGTAGCCGCTATGGGTCATTCTATTTCGCGTAAAATATTTGGCGCAAATTATTTTTTTTCCGAGAAAGATAAAGTGTAAAACGCCGTCACTATATTTCTTATATTTTCTAGGAAAAATTAGGCGCTAAATTTTTTCGCACAAAATTTATAGTGACGACATATGTCGTCGCTATAGATTATATTGTCACTAGTAATACTTTTTTGGTCTTCAAGGTAAAATTAAGGCAGTGAAATTTGTCCATACGTATAAATAACGACGACATTTTAAAACTATTACGACGACATGTGTTGCCGCAATAGCTTCTACTGTTAAAATCGACCAGAAAGCCCCTTCTTCCCCATGTTTCCTCTCTTTTCCCCCTAGACCGCCTCTTCTCCATCATTCTTTGCCGCCGCCCAATATCCTCCTCTCGGTTGTTCGTCTTCTCACTTGTTGGTATAACTTTTTAACCTTGTGTTTTGAATTTTCCTTTGATATTTAGATGAGATTTGTGTGTTTATGGAGTTTAAGTTAGATTTTCTTGCTTTTGAGAAATGTATAATTGTTATTGCATTCTGTTTATATGGATTCTGGGATATTATACGAATTTTGTGAGATTATATTTTGAGATAATATGTTGAAATTTGAGATTGGGTTTGATTTTGTGAAGTTATGTTGAAATTTTAGATATTATGTTGATTTTGTAAAGTTATGTTGAAATTTGGGATATTCTATTGATTTTGTGAATTTATTTTGATTTTAGAATATTATGTTGAAATTTAAGATATTTTGTTGATTTTTTTAATTTATGTTGATTTTGGTTTTGTAACTTAATAGATATGACAGACGTGATGTCACATAGTGAAGATGTCAGAGGTGATCCACCTTTTCTAGGCAATTCACGGGTACCAGCCCAATTCGAGTCATGTAAGTATTACAACTCTTATTTTTTAATTTAATATTAAATGTAAAATTTTGTTTTTTATTGACTATAACATGAAATTATTATATAAATGTAGCACAACCAAGAAGATGGAGTGCCTCTAAAGACTTCAACTCACTCGAATTATACAAGGTAAACATTCTATACCCCCTGCTACTAGGATTGGTCAAAAGTTCCTCAGCATTTGAAGGAAGAAATGATGAATGCTGTTGAGGTACTTAACTCGAACACGATGTATTTTCAATTAATTTATTGATTACTAGAAACTAATATAATTTACATTTTTTGTAGCACTATTTCAATCTGCGGGTAATCAGTCGGAGTCTGAGTACTAGTCAGTTCGAGTGGGTGTCGATCAAATGGTTACCAATCGACACCAGGACTACAAGTATGGACAACACCCACTACAACTTGCATGGGCCCACTGTTCCATACGGCATGATTAGTGCCGAAGATTGAGTTAGGTGTGTCTGCTTGTACACTAATCTAAAATATCGAGTAAGTATTCAATTTACTTTTCTTCACACAATTTTTTTGGAAATTTTGTTTAACTTGTTACTTTTTTTTCTTTAGAAACATAATGCTAAAAATAAAGCTAACCGACAACAGTCCAAGTACTATAGTTTGCAAGGTTCTAAGACTTATTTGGCAACTAGATATGACGAGATAATATTTTAATTTAAATTTATAAATTATTACTTATAAATTAATGTTACGTTTAAATGTTATTAATAGACTTTGTTAATTT
>WUAT03379379.1:0-10315 GCA_010015005.3 Ulmus americana
CTCAGCTTCATGTATGCCTTCTTAGGCTACAATCAGATCTTGATGCACCCAGATGATCAAGAAAAGACTACAATTATAACCGAAAGAGGCATCTTCTATTACAAGTCATACCTTTTGGATTAAAGAATGCCGGTGAAACCTACCAGTAACTTGCCAACAAAATGTTCATTGACATGATAAGTGACACCATGGAGGACTACATTGATGACATGTTGGTCAAGTCACTCCACACCGATAACCACCTTGATCATCTTTGCTAGGCCTTCGGGGTCCTTAAGAGGTACAACATGAAACTCAACCCTACTAAATGTTCATTCGGAGTGGCATCAAGAAACTTCCTTGGCTACATGGTGACTCAATTGGGAATTGAAGCCAACCCCAACCAAATCCAATCAGTGAGGGGCATCTCATCACCTCATTGTATTAAGGATGTCCAACGCCTTGCCAGAAGAGTAGTTACTTCAGCCGGTTCATTTCCACGTCATCCTAGAAATATCACCTTGTTTTTGCAACTCTACGCAAGTCCACTTCGAATGTACTCAAGCCTGCAAGGAGGCCTTCCAACAGCTCAAGAAATACCTAACTTCACTTCCTTTCCTCTCCAAGCCCAAGGGTGGAAAGCAACTCTTCATCTACCAAACAGTCTTTGAGATTGCAATCAGTGCCGTTCTCATCTGAGAGAAGGGAGGAAGGTAGACAGCTGCTAGTCTACTACATGAGTAAGTCACTACTCGATATTGAGACCTGCTACATTGAACTTGAGAAGCTTGGTCAAGCATTGGTCACTATAATCCACAAGCTCAGGCCCTACTTCCGTGTTACTTGATTATCGTACTTACTACCTTTTTATTGAAGAGTATCCTACACAAACTAGAGCTCTCCGATCAACTCACCAAGTGAGCAATAGAGCTCAACGAGTATAACATCACCTTCCCGCCTCACACTACTATTAAGTCTTAGGTATTGGCTAATTTCATTGCTGAATTTACTCCTAACACCCATGTTTAGGCTAAGAAGGAACTACTTAGCCTCTCTGGTGCCCATCCTCTAAGTGGATGCTCTCAGTAGACGGCTCTAGCATCGTAAATAGTGCTGGCATAGGCCTTGTCCTCATTTTTCTAGAAAAGGACCTAATCCAACAGTCTATCCACTGCGGCTTTTGAGCCACCAACAACGAAGCCAAGTATGAAGCACTCATTGAGGACTTTCACTTGCCAAAGAAATGGGTATTCAGAAGTTGGACATCCGCTCAGACTCCCAGCTGGTTGTCAATAAAATCCTAGGAACATATCAAGCCAGAAACTCTAAGATGATAACTTACCTTACCCACATCAAGGAACTCCAATCCTCATTCGAGGAGTTCAATGTCGTACAAGTACCTAGACTTGAGAATTGTCACACCGATGTGCTAGCCAACCTTGGGTAAGCTGTCCCAGTGATAGAATTACAGTCCATCCCCTTGCTTTATCTCTAATAGACAACTATCTGGAAAGACCCGCCACCTACATAAGTAACAGTCATTGACCCATCTGACTCATGGATGAAGCCCATCCTACGCTAGACACATGATATACTTCCATATGACAAGAATGAGGCACGTCGCCTTAGAGCCAAAGCTGCCAGGTTCACTATACTTGATGGCCAACTTCTGAAGAGGTCCTTCTCCGAACCATATCTCAGGTGTATAACACCAGAAGAAGGCAACTAAATCCTGGCTAAACTCCACCAGAGGGAGTGTGGCAACCATGTTGGGAGACGAAACCTCACCAATCGAGCTCTAACAGCAGGCTACTACTGGCCTACCATGCAATCAGACTCCACAAACTATGTCTGATGATGTGACAGCTGTCAACACTTTGCACAAGTGTCTCACCTTCCTCCAGAAAGACTCAACTTTATCCTCTCCCCTTGGCCATTCATGAAGTGGGGGATAGACATCATTGGTAAACTCCTAACAGCACCTAGGTAACAGATAGACATGCTTACGGTCACTGACTAATTCACTATGTGGATCGAGGCTAAAGTATTCCACCAAATCCGAGACTGCAAAGTGAAGAACTTCATATAGAAGAATTTCATCTATCACTTTGGGGTTCTGAAAGAGATAGTTACAGAAAACGGCTCATAATTCATCAGTTTTGACTTCTAAGACTTCTGCAAGGAGTGGGGGATCAAGCTTAACTTTTCCATCATCAAGACTTATGCAAGACCATCATCAAGAGCTTGAAGAAGCGAATGAAAAAAAGCTAAGGGTGCATGGGTCGACGAACTACCTGGTGCACTTTGATCCTATCGCACCACAACCCAGACTTGTACTGGCGAAACTCCATTTTCATTAGCCTACAACACTGAGGTAGTCATTCCAGTTGAGGCAGGAATCCCGTCAGTGAGGTACCAGTGGCTCGACAAAGACACCAACTAGCAGCAACTCAATCACAACCTCAATATCATCGACAAGTTACATGACAGAGCTCACCTTCACATTGCAGTCTACTAGCAAAAGGTAGCTCAACACTACAACAAAAACATCATAGTGAGAACTTTCAAGCAGGGGACTGGGTGCTATGTTGAGTGTTCCAGAACACGAAAGACGCAAGGGCAGGCAAGCTTGGTCCTACATGGGAAGGTCCTTACAAGATCAACAAGGTCTTTGGACATGGTGCTTACAAGCTCCAAGCTCAAGATGGTTACAACATCCACAACAATTGGAATATGATTCACCTTAAGTTATATCATTTCTAAACATTGAAATTTTGTTGTAAGTTTTTGGGTGTTGAATAAGTGCTGGCCATCAGCCATCTCTTCTGCTCACTTCTCATGTAGGTATTTAGCAATCCGCCTTCTCCACTCTATAAGGAGTACCTCTAACTCTTCTCTCCATTTAATGTTTATCTTATCAATCAAGTACTGACTTAAGCATCGGAAGGCCGATAGCACTCAGCTCATATTTCCTTTAGCAGTTGTCTAGACAACTTGACCCCTTCACTCGACAAGGAGTTTCTCATACTACACTCTTCACTTTTTGGTTACTCTTATCGAATGAATACTGACTTGGGCATTGGAGGGTAGATGGCAGGTCAGCTACACAACATTGGGGGACAAATGGCACGGTTCTCACATGTTTATCTTCCATCCTAGCTGACCATGCTATGAGTTATAGTCTCAAGCTCCTAAGGAAGCCCAATCTCCTTGATCTTTGCAAACTCGACAAAGGTTCTAAGTTTACTTGTTTCAAAAAAGCATTACTGAACCTAAGCATACCACCTCAAGGCCACTAAACTTAGGCTGGGGGATATAGTGTGCTACTCTGTCTCTTTTTTTTTTTTGAATTTTTTTGGCTCTACGTCATGATTATTTTAATGTTTAATTAATTGTTTCACCATGTTCAAATTTTGTTCATCTTGTCATCAATCTCATCTATGATTCTACATATTGCAAGTATAAATAAGAACGTAATGGTGGATAAAAGAATGCCCTTTTGGGGCTGCAAGGGTCCAACCCCTCTAGAGATAGTTTAAATCAACAAATGCCTTCAATGGGCTAAGTCATATATATAAACAAACAACATCTAAGTGCCTCAAAAAATAGTCCAAAGGTACATCAAAAAGGATGACACATTCGCCTAAAAAACATACAATCTACAACAAGAAAAAAACAAGTCTAAAATGTGGCAAGGTCAAGCTCGCCCTGGATGTCACGTGCCGAACTCTCCTTCCCTCGCGTCTCGACCAACTCCTAGGAACCACCCATTCTTGACTCTGCTCAGTCACTCAGCTAGGCAACAAATACCCTAGGATCTTCAGAGCTACTCCCCTATTGGGAGTCAACATCCTCGTCCCACTTGGAAAACAATGCCTCTTCCTCAGTTTCAAATACTCTAACTGATGGAACCATGATCAATCAACCAGTTGTCAAAACAAGACTCCGTACACAAATATGAAACCCATTGAACTCTACTCCACTTGACTTGATGTTGAGTCAAGCACTCCTTAAGAAATAAACCAAGTTCAACTTACACTCAACTCGACTTGGTGTTGAGTCAGATCTCCATTAAGTGATAGCAAAGGTAACACCATGCTCCACTCAACACAATGTCAAGTCAAAGAAGCTGTAAGTGCAAAATGCATCCACTCGACCTGATGTCGAGCCAACCCAACAATAAAAATCATTATCCTCTACATGCCACATCAGCAAGTTAACGTCAAGTTAATAGCCATTATGTGAATATATTCTTCACAAAAATGGCACAATTAGGACATTTGAAAGAAGTAATGGCTTAATTAGGTCAATATGCATAAATTAATGGCGCTCATTGATATATTCCCTAATAAATTAAAATAAAATATAGAGTAATAGAAATTAGTAAACAAATGAGAATGGAAATCAATAACAAAAATAATATTACCTACAATAACAAATAACAAATAAGTCAATAAAAATACAACATTAAATGATGTTCTAGATAAAAATTAATATTTATTGATCTTAGTCATATTACAAGAAAGTCATTTTAATTACAAGTTTACAACTCATCCGATCAAAATTAATGGTTAAGATTGATGTTGTATTCATACAAAATAATTTGTTGTTTATATTATAGAATGACAATATATATATGTTGACGCAAAAATATCGTCAAAGGTAAAAGTGTGTCACGTGGGCTATTCTTTCAGAGTAAGCAATGTGACCGGGCATCAAGTTAGGTCTAACTAAGAAGAATTGACAGCGTCACCACAGAAGTGACGGTGTCAAAGCTGAGGAACTATCTAGAAATCAACCTACAAAATAAGAAACAGTCAGAGGTCTGGGGAGCTGTTCCCCCAATTACACTCCGACGCTTAAGTTATATCGAGTTTTGTAATCTCTAGAGAGAGAACAACATGAAAAATTTGCATGTATGTATGCGTACTTATGAAATGTGAGAATTGGGGTATTTATAGTGATACCCTTGAGAAGAAGAAGGAACTATTTTCACAGATAAAAAATAGGCTCCTCAATTGCATCACGTGATGACACATGAGCATTTTGGACACGAAACAAGCATTCCAAAAAAAGCGGGTCCTTCTAATAGCAATTACAAGGACTTCTGTAATGATGTCTGCTTATGTGTCTTGGACCAATTTATCGATCAATTAGAACGGGTGTCTTAGCAATAGCTTACCAATTTATCGATCAATTAGAACGGGTGTTTTAGCAATAGCTTAGTCTTTGAGATATTGCATCTCAATTTGGCTAAGTGTTGAGAGGCTCCTTGCGGAGCTATATAATCCGAAAAGGATCCAGACATAAGGAATACGAGCATATTGGATGGGCTTGATGAAGCACCAAATTTGGAGGCCAAGGAAAACGGGCAAGATAGGTGAAATCATGACGCCTTCCTTGGAAGACTTCCAGCTCGGTAGCATGGGCGGCTAGTTGGGCCAAGGAGCTCGGCATCTAGACATGTTTCTTTGCAGCCCAGCTAGGTATATTAATGGTTCACCTTAGCACAAGTAGGCCACATGCGCCAACACAGCACGTCCGCGCCTTGTAGTTTGGCTAGACTCTGCCTGGGCAACGCACAGGGCTGCCTTGTGCAGCACTTCACTTGCTCAATAAGAGGCCAGGTCTAGGCCATGCATAAGACTACGTCATGCATGACAGGTACCCCACACAAGGCTCGGCCAGCCCCCTCGACAGCTTGGTATGTCCGCTTGGTCTTGGCCGATTTGGCTTCAACTGAGCTTGGCCAAGCTGGCCTCGACTGAGCTTGGCCTTGGCCTGACTGGCCTTGATCAAGCTAGTCGGGTAACTGATCCACACGAATGACATCCCTGTCACCATGTTATTCACGAATTATCTTGGGAGGTGTCGCACCTAAATTTTTACTAAGTCTAGAAAGGTGAATCGAGTTTCACTTTAATTTGACGTGAGAATGGACGGCGGCGTTTGGTTGGACGTTGTCACGATCAAGACTTCAGGATGCCAACTTGGCAAGCATTACTGCCAACTCGGTACGGGTATGATCTACGTGTTTATCATTCTGGAATGACCTAAATGCCATGTCAGACGTGACAAAAATCCCAATAACAGTTGCCCCTAGTTTTTGAGTCAAAGAGTTAGCTCAGAAACTAAGTGTGAGACATTCCAAAATTCGACTTCCATGGCTATGGAGGATCACCCTCCACACTTTCCAATTTGCTTGGAAAAAAAATATGTGTAAATAGACAGGGAGATCAAGATATTCAAGGAAGTCCAAGATGTGATTTCGTCTAGCAAGCACATTGTCATGGATTTAGGCATTGAATACAACTAAATTCAACTTGGTGGCCTTTCTCAAAGTTGTAGATATTTGCTTTCCAGGGACATCTAGATTGCATTTTTTGGAGTTCATATGAAGAATGCATGGCCAAAACATTTACGAGTGTTCATGATCTACTGGGATTTCGTTGCTCCGCTTGTGGTATTTTGTCAAAGATTTTGGCACTAAAGACAGTGGAATTTAACTTTGAAGTCATCTTGAAAGTTGTAGGATTTTTTTTCTTCTTTCTAAGGACACCTGGATCACCTCATTTAGACTTTGGAAGAACGTGTTACGTCCAAAATACTAAAACAAGTGCAGAGTCCTAGATCAATTGGAATTCCATTATAAGTGCCTATTGATTTTCTTTTTGGGGAACTAATAGATCATTAAAAATAATAATCTATCACTTTTAATTCAGAATTTATTTTATCCCAATTCATTAGGATTTATTATCTAACTCCCAGTTTGAATGGGAATTTAAATAATAAATGACCCCTCATTGGACTAGGAATTCTAAGAGTTTTTCAATTAGGAATTCTAATAGCAATAGATTGCCTAGTTGATCTCCAGAAAAGATTCCCAGTCAAGCCCAACTAGAGAAAGGTCCATTAAATTTAGCATTAATTCTTTATCCCTCATGTTTTCTATATGAACCCAGGCAACTCTAGCTTTCTCTTCATTGATAAAAATTTAGATAAAGTATAAGAGCTTAGAAAATTCTTCTTCATGGAAAGAGTTAATTTTTCTTGGGGCAACTCGGGATCTAACTTCGTATGTCAAAAGAAAGTGATTAGGCTTCGCCATCGTGGCATTGATGCTAAATGCTAGAGAGATTGAGGCTGTAATAAAGTTGCTAAGTCAAAGTTCTAGTCAATTGAGATTTCATGCTATCCGATCTTGACTTGCTATATTCGCAGAAATTTTGCTAAGCATAGGAAGGAATTAATTTGGTTGAGATCGTCCTGAAGTGACTGTGACTGAGCTAGCCTTGGTTGAGCTGAGGTAGGGATGGAAATTTTCCCCGCGGGGACCCACTCCTAATGGTCCGGGGATAGGGGATAAAATTTAGGGGATGGTTTTTAAAAAATTCCCCGACCAAGGACGGTCCGAGGATGGTATTTATAAAAATCCCTAACCTCAGCCCCAACCCCGATTATATATATATAAAGTTATATATTACATATTTAATAAAATTATAGCCCAACTCAAATAAATATCCAACCTAATAAAATCTTAACTTGGTTGTCATATTAATAAAATACCCAACCCACTTTATTTATTTCAAAAATCTTTAAAATTCACTATAATACTCATATACCCAACCTATTTTGTTTTCAATATTATAAAAGCCCACTAAAATTTTGTTCTAAAAAATAAGAATAAAAAAATATTAGGGGAACCCAACTGGAACCGGTCCCCTATAGGGGATTCCCCATCCCCGGATAAAATAATAGGGGATGGGGATCCTAAAAGTTGGCAAGATGGGAATGGTATTGGAATCCCCGACCATACCCAAACATGTTTACATCCCTAAACTGAGGTCGAAGTGAGGCCTTGGACGAGCTAGAGCCTTTGTCAATCCGGCTTCATCGACTATCGCGTTCCACACTTAAGCAAGTTTCCCAAGCAAAATTAAATTCATGGCAGCAGACATTGTCGTTTTGACCGCTATCATGGCAACCGAGGTCATCGCGGTCGATCCAATTTTACTAAGTACTATTTCGTACTAAGATGATTTTTAATAAAATTTGGATTTCGAGTGAAAACTTGAAACTCGACTGCTTTTGACTTGGTTAGTTCTTTTCTAAGGTAGGATGTTCCAACCAGAACATAACCTCGGGTCGTAACAGTAAAATAGTTCTAATTGTAGAACAATGATCCTAAGCATAGGATTTAGTTATTTTTGAGTGAGTTTCTCCCTTCCATGGTAGGACATTTCTAACTAGTAGACAAACTCAAATCGTAACATATTAATAGTTTGCGAAAAACTAAGGTTGGCCTTAGATGCCCATACTGATGGTTAAGTAAAATCAATGTTCCGTCCATGGTGAGCTCGGAAGTGAAATTGAATAAAATTGATGGACAGATGAAAAATGAATTTCAAGGTTGTATCAAAATTGTAATTCACAATGGCGTTAACTAGGTAGGGTTCTACACCCCCCCGAAATGTTGAAAACTTTTCCAAGACTTAAATTGATTCTACATAGTAGTCGTTAGTGATAGATGTGTTAGGTTAACGAACCTTAAATAAAAAGATGAGTGAAAAAGAACTCTTTTATTCATAGTTGTTCCAATTACATTGCTTATTCAAAAGGGGAGTGCAATGAAACTGCTTATAATAATTGCATAGGTGTTCTGCGTTCCAAAGATTGCAAATTGGCCTGCCCCCAAGTGTCTCTAGCTCATAAGTTCCCAGAAAAAGGACGACACGAACACGGTAAGGACCTTCCTAGTAGGCCCGAGAACTCCCACTCCTTGATCTTTAGTGTTAAGGAGGACTTTGCAAAGGATAAGGTCTCCTTTGGCAAAGCAACGAAGCTTGACTTTGCTATTGTAATGTCGGGCAATAGCTTGTTGGAGGGCTGCAGCCCTAATTTGTGCTAAGTCTCGTCATTCCTTAAGAAGGTCAGTAACAAGTGAGAGCAAAACATCATTATCTTCTTCATTGAAATTTTCAACTCGAAAGGTTGGGATTCCAATTTTAACCGGGATGATAGCGTCGACTCCGTAAGCAAGGGAAAATGGGGTTTCTCCCATCATAGCTCGGTGACTTATTCTGTAGGACCAAAGGACCATGGGAGCTCATCTACCCAAGCTCCTTTGGACTTCTCCAGTTTCTTCTTCAAATTCTGCTTAATTGTTTTGTTAACCGCTTCAACCTTGCCATTGCTTTTCGGATGGGCTGGTGAAGAGGAAATTTGTTTGATGCCAAGATCATTGTAAACTTGTCATAGATGTTCATTATCAAACTCAGTATCGTGGTCAGACACAAGCTCACAAGGTATTCTGAATCAACAAATGATGTTATTCCAGATAAAGTTGGTCACGTTTTGTTCAAAAATATTTGCCAATGGTTCAGCTTCCACCCATTTGGTATAGTATTCGATTGAGACTATGACACATTTAAGCTACCCCCGAGCCTTGGGAAGAGGACCAACGAGGTCAATTCCCCATTTGGTGAAAGACGAAGGGCTGGAAACTGAAGTGAGGTCTTCGGGAGGTTGATGAGGAATAGTAGAAAAACATTGGCACTTGTCTCATTTGTGGACGAAATGAAACGACCCGACCTCTTGCGAGTTGTACATTCTACTAATTAGTCCTGAATAAGACCTTAAAAATCTCAGGTAAATTTTTCTTTTCTTTAAAATCCCTTTCATTCGAAAAGATTATTACTTCATAAAATAAAACCCGATACTTTATTTCGAAAACTCGCTTTCGAAAACAACAATAGAAATAGGATAGCAATTGTTATTTCTCTTTTAAACATAATTACCCAAAATCGCGGAAAACATTTTTAATAAATATATAGTATAAAAACTATATAACATAAATAAAAGCGGAAATAACTTAAAATAATATTCTGCAGCTCTTTTTATAAAAAACTTTAAATTCAGTAATAAATGAACAGCATTGTAAAAACATCTTTACTTGACTGCAGAAATGCCTCTTCTTGCTGCTACTTTCTCTTCATTTTCCCTGGTTTTTCCCCATCATCACTAGCCAGTCGATATCCATCCTCCGCAGGAGTTTCATACCTGCACAGTCTTCAACGCAAACTATGTGAGCTTAAATCCCAGTAAGTACAACATTTAGCCTCACAAATCAGTTTTTCATGAATGCATAAAAATGCAGAGAAATGTATGCTTTCATGCGATGCAGATATATGCAAAAAGCCTTTTCGTTCATACTTTCAAAAACATACTTTCATTGAGCTCAAAACATTCATTAATTTACTCGTTTTCATTAATTTCTGAAAACACATTTTTTTTGGGTCTCGTGTCAGTGCTTTTCCACATTTATGAGGAGATCAAT
>WUAT03379490.1:0-10314 GCA_010015005.3 Ulmus americana
TTCTTGAGTAAATTATCTTGTGCAAATTAATCTAATATTTAAGATTCCGCATTTTACATTAATTTGCAAAGATAAGTGATTTTGGTTTTTCACAAATTAAACTTGTATTTTTACAAATGATTTTATCATTTGGAAAAATTGTTTTTAAAACGTTTTTAAAGTTTGAAAAACCGATTCACCCTCCCTCTTGGTTAGCCTTACAGACCGACAGTAGTTAACCCATTGTTTTAGTTTTCCAAAAATTCAGAGTAATTTTTTTTGAAATATGTTTCCTTGATCAACATCAAATACTAAGTCTTAAAATCATTTCATCAGAAATCCTAACTTCTAAGATTTTAAATCTTGTTTCCCTAAAGGCTATAGTTTGATAACCTAATTTCTTAAAAAACGAGTTGTTACCAGTTCTCAAGTAAAGACCTTAATCCTATTAGAAAGTCTTATGTTCTTTTAAAAACTCATGTAGAACTCTTAAAATATAAGAGTTGAAAATGTCTTTTGTAATTAAAACATGTTCTGAAAAATTACTACTATCAGGAAAGTTAATTGAAAAAATGTTTGGAAATATCAACAAGCAAATAAAAGATTAAAAGTAGTTGCTGGTAAATCATCAGTTTACCAGACTTTAAAAAAAAATATAAAACCTCTCGAAAGAATATTTACATGCCAGAGATTAAAAGAGAGAGATAGAGTTCAAAGCCATATAAAACATGTGAAGAAGGAATATAGAAATATGCAGTCTAGGAAACCAATATATATATATATATATATATATATAATTCCTGTATAACGTGTGCGGAAAAACTTGCATGGTTGGATTGGGTTGTCCATCCCCACCTTCTAAAAATACACTACACTGTGCATCCCATTATGCATTAGAGATATGCTTGCCTTTAGTACTTACAACATGAGCGTAAGTCGTGAGCTGAAACCCAACAAGTACAGACATATCTCACAAATATGGTGCAACAGATTCAATAAGCATATAGAGTATAAAAATACAATCAATATTGTCATAAGTCATAAATGCAAATACCTATTGAATGCAGACATCTATTTGATATAGTTTATTATAGTCTAGACTCTTAGTGTTCATTATCTAGACTAAGGCATTTGTGTATGTACATGGTGCGTTGCCATAAGAGGGTGCCGGGGGAGCTACCCAGGTCCAACACTAGTCCTTTGGCTGAAAACATTCCACAATTGTTCCGGATCAGGGAACATCCTCTAAAAAATTGTAACATGTTTGAGGAAAGAATGCCCCCTAAAACGGGATGGTACGACACACTTAAGTTCTTTTTAACCGTTGTAACCTTTTATTAAAATTTATAATCTCCTTATTGGCATTAGTCAAATTATGAACCTAATGCAGTAAAAATTATCTGATTGAGACTCTTTTAACAGTTATATCTTTGATGTATGAAATTATCATGTATATGCATGGCTATGGATTTATAATCAGGGATGCATATTATCTATATACAGTGCAAGTACCATATAAAAATTGTATCATAAATGGTAAATTAGATATTTCAGTACAACACAACAATAATCAGTTCATCAGGTAATCACAGAACATCACAAAGGCACTTATCAAACATATTGTACACATTGATTTCAGAAAACAATTTGTTCCATGTTTATAGGTGAGATCTGTAATTACCTATTTGTAAAACCCTTCGATATAAAACACTGCGAAAGGCTTTGACCTATAATAATATCATACTAACTATTAAAATCTTTTCACTGAATATAATCCAGGGAATGATATTGCATGCAAACATGAATTGCGATAAAAATTGCTTATGAGACAATGGACCCAGTTTGTTGGAGTAAAATCACAGTATAAAACCCTTTTGTAGAAAACAACTCTTAAAAATTTCTTTTGCTTAAAAACATAATACATGAGCTGGAATGTCATTTAAAACCAAAGTTAAATTTTGAAAACTTGATTTTCAAACAGAATGTATAAAAGCTTTTTAGAAAACCTTATAAGTCCGATTAACCTTATAGACCTTTACTATGTTATCAGGTTATATGTTGTTCAATTATTATCCAGTTTATATGAGACTAATTCTATTAGACTCCTAAGACATTAAGGTTCCCACCCTCAAAGTTTCAGCTCAGAATTTGGCCTATAGCCCCTAAACTAAATTTTTCTTCAACTTAGTTCATCTTACATCCTAGCAATTTTACAGTTCCAATTTTGTTTTAACATAACTCATTCAATTTAAAAATAATTAGGTTGAAAATAATTGGAAAAGTACAATAACATCTTAAAGTTTATCCTGTAAAAATATCTAAGTGAAATTAGTTCTTCACCATACAAAATAAGACCCAATATAGAGGCTATAAAATAGGGTTTTCCAGCTTGAACAAACTTTTGAAAAGCTAAATAAAACTATGAGTCAATCTCCAAAAATTATCTTCTAAATCAACCAATCTAATTTTTAGATCCTGTATAAAATTTTAAAAAAATTGCTGTTAAAGAAAATCTCGGATTCATACAAATCAAAAGCTAAAAAGTCAATTTTTAAAACATGTGCTGAAATAGATTTCTTCATGAATGGTCGGCCTTTAAGTCCTTATAACTAAATATCTGTAAAGCCATTAGTTCTAAAATTTCACTATGTTAAAATAGACATTCTAAGATTTCTTACAAGCTAAAGTATACATAAATCGGAGTTCTAGAACTTTCTGAACTCTTACATGCAAACCGAGTTACTGGAATTATCCAGAACCGGGATTGCATGTTCATAGATTTAACTTAAACATTCTTAAATTCATGCATGCAATTTAGAAAACATAATTTAATCATGATATCACATAAATAAGATTAAATTTAAGGATTTGGATTAAGGATTTACCAAAAATCCTTGCTGGAAAAGATTTGAATTCGATGAACACTAAGTTGGTCCTTGCTAGCTGTTGTGTTCCTAAAGTGTTCATCATTGTTCCATCAGATTTTGGGCTTAATAAACTTAGATTCATTAGGGATTTGAAGAATCAATGGCTTACCCAGTCATTATTTGAACCAAGGATTGAAATCCTTGAAGAATGCTAATTGAAAGGGGGAAGAACAAAACTCTTGTGTGCTATTATAGTTGGCTGAGAATAGAGAGTGAAGAGGGGAGTAAGAAAGTGTTTGAGAGAATTCTGAAGCAACTTCTCTCTTCAGTTATGAATCCCCTATTTATAGGGCTTGTTAATCATAATTAAACGCCTTGATTAAACTTGATTAGGAAGCTAGTGGGAGAAAAATATTTAGCACTGCTTCCTCCTATTAGGTGCATGAATTTATTAGCTCAAAATGGCGACACTTGGATCCCACTGAAGCTTGATTATAAAGGCTTCTTGTTTTATTTGATGTCTTAGGAAGATAAATTGCTTCCTGCCCGAGTAGGAAAACTTAAGATGTATGCTTGTCGGAAGGAAATAAATTTTTGTGGCAGGAAAGATTGAGTTTGCCCAGAAAGGCGTGGTCTAAAGTTGGCCGAATGGGGGGTCTTAAGTGCCTAGGAAGAGCTTGTCTTGTACTAAAGGTATAGCCACTGGAAGGGCTTCCTGGATGGTGGCCTTGATGGCCGGAGAGGAAAATGGGGTCACCTAAGTTGGCTGGAAAGCCACTTTGGCTCGGGGTGACCTTACTCACCCATAAGGTGACTGGTCGCAGGGGCAGCATGGCCGGAAGGCCTTTTGCGTGTGTTGCATGCCTGGGGGTGCTTCCTATGCATACTTGGTACGTGTTACCCTACTCCCTGCCAAGAGGGCTTCCTAAAAGCTGCCGAGAGGGTCTACCTATGGCCAAGAAGCTCACATGCATTGCACATACGGAGACAAGCTTGCATGTAGTGCGGGCACTGGCCGGAAGGATCTCTTGATCCTGCACACATTGCCGAGATGCGCACCGTGAGGCTTGCACGCGTGGTCCCTAAGGCTTATGGGGTGTGCGGTAATGGTCAGAAGGCTTGCGGGGTACCTTATCCTACGCGGGACATGTCCTTGTGGCCTGCCTGTAGTGTATTTCGCTCCGGTTGAGGTTTAGTCCCTACGTGGGCTTTGGTTTGGTGTGGGGATGTGCAGCTAGGTTTGAGGGGTGTGCGGGAAGGTCCTGGCTAAGTGGCCCAGGTCAAATTCCACCCTAAAGCCCTTTTTTTTCTTTCTTTTTTTCTTTTTTAACTCCAAATTTTATTCCAATTTTCACACTAATTAATTCCAACTTCAAAACTCCAAATTCTTGAATTTATTTTCAATAAATTCCCAATACTCCAATTCTCCAATATTCCAATTATTTTTGTAACCTTCAAAATTAAATATTTAAATTTGTAACCCTTTATTCTATTCAATTCCAATTGAATTTTCCATTTAATCTATCAATTAAACACAAAATTAATTCAATCAATAAATTGCGTAATTTTTGTAACATAAATTCTTACTTAATTACACAATTAAAGTACAATTATATAATAATTTAACTTACATTTAAATTCGTTACTTGTGCAACTTGAAAATGAATTTAACTCTTTTATAAATTGTTATAACATTACACATAATTACACATAGAAATTTACATAGTCGTGGTTTGTAGCTGAGGCTTTTCTAGGGTTTCACATAATCAAACTAAAAAGGGTGATCTGGGGGCACTCTAGCCCAATCAAATCAAAAAAAGGTGATTTGGGGGGTGCTCTCACCTGATCAAACCGCAAAGGGTGATTCGTGGGTACTCTCGCTCAATCAAACCGAAAAAGGTGATCTGGGGGGTGCTCTCACCCAATCAAACCACAAAGGGTGATCAGGGGGTACTCTCGCCCAATCAAACTGAAAAAGGTGATCCGAGGGGTGCTTTCGTAATCAAACCGCAAAAAGATGATATGGGGGCACTCTCGCTCAATCAAACCAAAAAAGGTGATCCGAGGGTACATTCTCCTGATCAAATCGCAAAGGGTGATTAGGGGATACTCTAACCGAATGGGGTGAAGTTCCACTTAAGCTTCTCTGTATGGATCAACTATACAAGGCAAATAAATCTCCTATTTAATATGTTCTCACTTCATCATAAACAAAACAAGATTAGTAATAATTGATAATAAATAGTAATAATAAATAACAATAAGTGATAGATGATAAATAATTAATAATATACATAGACCATTATTTATAATAAATAATAGTAATGTATTATGTCTCATGACATTATCATAAAACTAACAATTCGGAAATAAGAAGGATAATAAATAATATATATATATATATATATATATATATATATATATTAATTTCTAACACTATTATTTAGAAATTATGAATTGACACATGTAGGACAAAAGGAAAAAAAGGGTTGTACATTTCTAAATTTGAAATTGGGCCCCTTGTCATTTTGAGATGACCACCCCTCGAAAGTGCCAAAACATAAAGACCATTTTTAAGGAGTGGCATCCACTAACCCCCTGCTTTTGAGGAGTTGTAACAATTCATTTATTAGAATTTCTAAATGGCAAGCAGGTACCAGACTCTTCTATTTGGGAATTATTTTATTTTTTTAAAAGACCGTCACAACCCATTTACCAAGAGGTTGTAGCATGGGTTGGAAATATAATAGTTTTGGACACACAAAGAAGATCAACTTTCAATCATCAATCACTTTGTCATAAACATTTAGTTTCATACACAAGAATAAAATAATATATGATAAAGCACTAATTTTTAGAACTCAAGAACAAAGAAAAAGTAAAGGGCATGAGCAAACTTTGGACTTTTAGAATGGTTTTCGAAAAACCCTCAAAACAGATTGAATAAAGCAAGCTGGAAAGAATTAAAAGAAATGGCAAAACCAGATAGCTAACAATAGATATGGAAGCAAAGTAATGACACCATAAACTTAAACAACCAAGTGTTAGATTTCAAAGGCCAAAGAAAGAATCTGGCCTCCGTTTCAAACTCCTCAAGATCAAACTTCTTAGAAATCTAAGGAAAAACAATAAAAACAAAATCTTGGAGCTCAAAGTTTCAGATGCTTTACCTGAGAAGCGAGCAAGTTATTTGTCAAGTATAATAGAAAGTAAGTAATGGGTTTAAAGAAAAATCAATACCCAGATGCAGAAATGGCTAACTCCAACAGACATGATTTGTAACAGATTTAGAAACAAAGAGATTAGACAGGCAGCAATAGGGACCTTTCACTTGGGTTCGATTGGCAGATGACATCCCTCTTACTGCTGTTGTCGGGTGATGTTTTCCTCCCAATATACCAAACAAGACAAGGATTTTCCGAACCCGAATACCCTTATTTGGTGCTGATTAAGAAACTTTGCTAGTGAACCCATTGAACTACTCAAAAGGCCCTCATTCTAGTGCCAATTGTTAGAACCGATTTTGGCTAACAATACAGAATCTCATTAACTAATAGACTATGGATCAAAAACCCATAACCTGATGGAAAATATGAACAAGAACATAAATTTATAGTGGTTCAGCAATTTACCTACATCCACTTAGTCACTTTTAATGATATAAAAAACAAATACAAAGGGATTTTTAGAGAGAAGAGATAACTATTTCTAGAAAGAGAAATCTTTGTTGGATTATGAAAGAGAGAAAGAGTTATCCTTTTTACATTGAAGGCATCCCTTATTTATAGGATAATGGTAAGAATATAATATTAATTAAATATACAAAATATCTCAAAATATTTATCCATATCTACACTTATTCCAATGAAGATCTCTAGCACATGACATCCGAAATTCGTGGGATTTTGTTAGGTGGCGGATCCCAGCTGAGCTGATTTGGCCTGGCATGCTTGTTATGTTTGGGATTTTTGCCCCTTCTATTCAGGTTCTGGGAATCCAAACCCTTGCATCTAGGATCCAGGGTATGGGCACATTCAAAATCACGAGACTTTTTTTGGGGAAGCATCCATTCGGAAAAGGCTCCCGGACAGGACTTATCCGGAAAGGATTCCCAAATAGTGTTGCCTCCTAATTAAACCCATTTATTTAGTCTTGATTTATACATAATTCGAGGGGTAAATCTGGGCATTACAACTACTATTTCCAAACATGGAAAGACTATCATGTTATTTCCTGAACGAAAGCTTTCGACACTATCTAAATGATCAAATACATAAGACAATCTCAGCTTCTCTCCCACTTCCACTTGCCTCATTTGTAATTAGTAATGCTCATTTTTATGAGTTGTGCCAAGCCTTTCACTGTTGACAAATCTAATCAATGGACTAATATGTAACATTTCCTCATTCTTAGAGTTGTCAATCCATTTTCTTCAAATAGATGCATTAGCTTAGGAAGTTTGGACAACTTCAATTTTTTTAAACATGTGGGGATCATGAAACCATGCTGACTTCCCATTTCCAACAAAACTCTGCTCAAGTAAAGATTCTCAAGGTTGTGTAATCTAGGAATGAGCTCGAAGGAGGAAACAATAGAGTTATATCGAGAACAGCTCGAATTCAGAATCCTTAGCTTACTAAAATAAATTCTTGGAGATTGGCCTTGTATCATCTCATTCTTAACCCCACTCCATATCCTAGGAAATCAATGTCAAAATATATGAAGTTGAATAATCTCAAAGAGATCAGGACTATTTTTCAACAATTCAGCATAGGCACAAAGTAAACATGTATAAACGATCTATGATGTGAAGAAAATATTAATTGTTGAGAGCTTTTATGAACAAGTTGTAGAGATACACTTGTTACGAACTATGATCTAATTCTTTTTTTTTCCTTAATAATTAAGATTTAACAAAAAGCTATGAGAAAACTAAAAAGTAGAATCTTTACATACAAAAGAGATTTTTCAACTTGAGCATGATCCGAATTGGAGATGAATTTCTCTAACGCAGGACACTTCTCTATTGTCAATTTTAACAAGGCTAGACATTCAATAGAATCTCATGTACAAAACTTCTTAATGTTTGGAAAGATTCATTAGCAACATAGATTCTAGTTAGGGAACTAAATTTTTTCCAACCTTCCTTTTCCTTTGGTTCTTCTATAATCAATGCCTCTTCAATGGCCTTACAGTCCTGTACCATTAAGTTTTTGAGGTGCACAAGGTTTCTAAACATATGTAATGGTAATAAACTCTTCAAATTACCACAATTCTTGACACTTAATCTCATCAAATTATGAATGCCAAACCTTGATACAAGTTGATCATGCCATATTTCCTCAAATTTTAGTGCCATATGTTCCAAGTTGGGAAACTCAACCTGCAAGCACAAATTCCATTTCCATTGAAATTAACTATTTCTCTTCCATGAGTGATAAAATGAATCCTAAAAAATTACATACTATCAAGAGTGAGACAAAACTAAGCTCACTTGAAACAAATGCAAGCCATTGACAAAACTAAGCTAACAATTATTAATAGTCTACTATTACCATTACAATTATACTCTTATTATAATCATTACTATTAGCATTACTCTTACCAATATTACTAATACATTTATCATTATCATTATAATTACAATTATCCTTGCCATTATCATGATAATTCTTAGTACCATTACTAATATTACTATCGTTATCACTATTATTATTTTCCTTAAAATCATTAATTTTTTTTGGAGTACTTTGAATCCACATATATTGTTGACCCTAAAAATTAAGTCAACCATTGAATGCCGGATTATGCTTTTGATGAACATGTTAGTCATCGGAGTGAATGCGCGACCGCGTCGTCTTACAAAACAATAGATGATGTCAAAGGTCAGGGACTGTTTCTCGATCACCCTCAAATGCTTAAGTTAATCAAAGTTTGAGTTGGTAGTGCAGCAAAGTAACAATATATCAGTAAACGTACCGTTGAGAGTGAAGTATGAGGTTTTTATACACGATGCCTTGAGAGAGGAGTTCGCCACTAACTAAGTTAGTGGTCCACGCTCTCAAGGAGTGGGGCTTGAACCTACTATGTTCATGGCAACGAGGTGGTTTGATGATTACCAGAACATAGGTTAATTGGTGCCGAAAACTTGAGGAGTGCTTTCGTAAATCGTGTAGTGACACATCGATGGGTTTGATGGGCATTACACCGTGGAGTTGAGGTCGGACCTAGTATAAGGTCGGTTATGGTGGAATTTGGCTAAGTATTTAGGTCGGCCAACTTTGAGGTCGACCAACCTTGACGTCAGCAAAACCATCAGGTTGGTCAAACTCTTAGGTCGGCCAAGACTATTAGGTCAACCGTGTTTTAAGGTTAGCCTGGGCATTTGGTCGGCCACCTTTGAACCTGGTCGATCATTCTAGATGACCATCAAGTGTGAGGCTCAATTGGACCTCGATTAAGAAGAACAGGTCGGCTATGGTGAAAATATCCCCCAAAAAATGCCCCCTAATTTTCAAGTTAACTCATTAACTTGGAAACTAATTTCGAGAAACATGATTTTTTTTTTAGTTTGGCATCCATGCTCATGGCTAACCTGATCACGATGACTTTGAATGTTTATCAATCGTCGCGAATGGCTTGGATTTTGGAAAATTTTCAAATTTCAAAATCAAGTTGAAACGATTTGATGGTTGAGATAATATGACCATTCAATTATGGCCCTTAGATTTGGCCCGTTTGGAGCCCAAACACTTGATGAGGGCTATAAAAGTGTGGCCTCTTCATTTGGTGCTTGAGAAATGAAAAGGGCCTTTTGGAGAGTAGGAGAGTGGAAAAAGAAGAATTGGGCATTTGGAGAGTTTTTTGTGAGACCAAGGCTAATTAATTGAGGTTAGACTTCTCATCTTCTCCTTTCTTTTTCATTGATTAAATACTAGTCTAGACCTGTGCATGGGGTCATCTGATGAAGATAACACTTTTCGAGAGAGTAGTTTAGAGACTTTTGATGAAGCTAACACTTTTGATGGATCCTATTCCTTGCAAAAATAAGAAAAAGGGTGTTGCAAATTCGCCCAAAAGGAAAGAGATGGGTTATAGGGTTCTAAGACTCTGTCTTGGTTGGGAGATGGAAGGTTTGAGAGATGAGGAACTTATGACATTGCTGAAGCTATCAAGAGAAGTAGAGTTAATTTTTGACATCGTAGAGAGGTTGGGTCTTTTGGCCATGTGATTGAATCAGGATCAATGGGTTTTAAGGGCGATGAATGAAAAAGGACTGCGACATCCAGGGTAAACTAGTCGGCCAACCTGGAGAGGTCTACAAGTGATGCTCTGCGAGGATTTGTGGCAAGGTGGTTGACCGACAACCCAAACTAAGAACACCCTTGATCTAGGACTAGGAAAGCTATGATGATGCCTGGAAATGACATATCGGCCACCCAAGTTGTTAATCGAAGTAATTCAGCCA
>WUAT03379711.1:0-10313 GCA_010015005.3 Ulmus americana
CCAATAATAGACATTAAACAAGTATTTGAGCATTATGATATTTTGCCAAAAATATGTATTATAAGAAAGTGAAACATTTCATCAAACATATATTAAATAAATGTGAATTCCTTTATTTCAATAGATAATAAATCTCTTTACAAATTAGGATAAGACGTTGCTTTACATAGCACCTATCCTAACTTCAGAAATAGTAGGATCAAGAACAGAATCATATGTTGAAACAATTGGAGTTGAAATAGGATAACCTTGTACTAGACTTGAGCAATGATCAGGTACAGCTAAGCGTAAGACTCTATCATCAAAAAAATCTGATGTAGCTTTAGATAAAGATGAATTGGTTAAGAAGGGAAATATTTTCTCATGAAACTGAACATCTCGAGAAATAACGACTCTATTTGTCTCAATGTCTAGGAGTTTATAAGCCTTCATACCATTTGGATAAACAAGAAAAATGTAGGCTTTAGCTCGAGGAGAAAACTTGTTTCTGGTATTGACAAGATTAGAAGAGTAACATAGGCATCCAAAGATCGAAGATGAGTGTAAAAGGGGACTTTGTGAAACAAAACTTCATAAGGTGATCTAAGTTTGAGAACAGGAGAAGGAGCCCTATTAATAATGTATGTAGCTGTACGGATGCAATCACTCCAATACATTAAAGGAACCCAAGGTTGAAACAACAAAGCTTGAGCAACAATAAGAAGGTGATAATGTTTGCGCTCAACAACAGAATTCTGTTCATATCATTCCACATAAGAATGGTAATGAATGACACCATGAGAAGCGAAGAAATCTTCAAAATTTAGTTCCTTAGCATTATCATATTGAACTCCTTTAATTTGAGTCCCAAACTAAGTGTTTATCATAGTAAAAAATAAAAAATAAAAACAGAGGAATAATATGTTTAACATCATACTTGGCTCGAAGTAAGTAAACCCAAGTGTATCGTGAACAATCATCCATAATGGTAAGGAAATAATGAAAACCTTCCACTGTTAGAGTTTGAAATGGACCCCAAACATCATAATGAATCATATCAAAAGGTTTGAGAGACAAAGAGTTATGTGATACAAATGGTAATCTCATTTGTTTGGCTAAATGGCATATAACACAACGAAAAGTTGAATCATTACAAGTATGAAACTACAAACCTTTATTTAGAGGTTGCAACTTGACACATGAGGGATGTCCCAGCCTGTAATGCCAAAGAGAATCACTTGAAGGCAACTACACGATATGAACAAAAGCTAAACCGGCATTAAGACCTTGAGGATCTAGGCAGTATAGATTGCCAATCGTATTACACTTCCCAATCTGGTGAGCTTAAGAAATATCTTGAATATCACAGTGATTAGCAGAAAAAGTAAAGGAATAAGGAAGACTTTGAGTGAGGCAGCTAACAAAGATCAAATTATACTTGAAGGAAGGAACATTCAAGACCCTTTTCCACACAATATGACTAGTAACCTTGATTGTCCATATTCTAACAATTGGTGCATTTTTGTCCAGTAGGCAAAGTAACAAAAGAAGCAGCAGTAGTAGAATCAAAGAGAGCTTGATTGTGACAAACTTGGTGAGTAGCACTAGTGTCTAAAATCCAAGTGTCATGAGGGATAAGAGATTTTATACCGATGAAGTTTGAGATTAAAGGCTGTGAAGAATTAGTGTTTGTATGAGGTGAAATAATATGAGAAGATCCTTGAAGCTATGAACTTAGAAAGGCAATGAGCTGCTAACATTGACTTGATGAGAGATTAGTGGGATTAGAACCACCATTGTAACTAGTAGAATTTTTTGAAGAGACATCCTTTGACTAATTTGAAATAACACTTGTTTGATTAGCAACTAGTCTAGTATAGTTATTGAAAGGAACTATTGGTTTGAATTTGAAACCAGGGGGATATCCATGGAGTTTATAACATTTGTCAGCAGCATGTCCTGGAATACCACAGTGAGAACACATTGGTCTCTCATATCGACCTCAAGTGAAAACACTTTGTTTATGGATGGCAGAGGATCTTGCATCAATATTTGAGCTCAGATTTGAGCAAACAACTCATTAAGTCCCATCAAAAACTACATAACACACTTATGTTGTTGATATTCCATCAAGGCCTTCATACCACTACAAGTACAAGTTGGAATTGGCCTAAAATCTTTAATTTCATCCCATAATGTCTTGAGCTTTGTGTAATAACAACTAACATTATCTAAACCCTGTGCTAAGCCATTCAACAGCTACTTGATTTAAAACACTCCTGATCCATTACTTTGATGAAATCGATCATGAAGATCATTCCAAACATCAACAACATTGTTAATATACACGATATACTATCAGCTATTTCTTTAGAAACAGCATGAAGAATCCAAGATATGACCATAATGTTACAACGACACTAAGAATTATATAATTCATTATCAAGAGAAAGTCGAGAAAGAGTACCATCAACAAAGCAAAGTTTGTTTTTCGCAATCAAAGCCATCGTGATAGCTTAGCTCCATGAATTGTAATTGCTACTGATTAAGGATGTGAAACAAGATTTAAACCAAGGTGATCATTATTGCTCAAATGAAAAGGATTATTAGGATCATCCAAAGCTGATCGGTCGTTCCATCTAAACTTGCAAATTGATTTCCAAAAGTAGATCCACCATTAGAGCCACCGTGATTACCCGTGTGTCCTCCACCACGAGCCATGATGAGAATCAAAACAAGAAGAATTGGGTGATCGAAGAAGAAAAGAAAATCAAATCAAAACAAAGATCGATTGGTTTGGCTCTGATAACATATTATAAAGAACAATGAAGAACAAAGAAACAGGGGAAAAGAGAAGAAGAACTAGAATTGATATATTCGAGTAAGTGTTACAATTGATCTTCTTAGAGAACAAAATATAGAAAGTTATATATGTAACAAATAAATCTCATCTGGATACAGCTGTCAAATGAGTCCTAGCTGGCATAACTAACTAACCAAACACGTGATTAGTCACTAAGCAACTAACTAACATTACTTAGCTGTTATAACAGCAAGGCATACACCAGTTAACACACATACTTCATCTCAATAGTACTTTAACGCAACAATAGAACCAAGAGAAAGATAAACCAGTAATCTTAAGGGCAGGTAGGTAATAGAGAGATGCGAGTGGACATTGATAAAAAGACAATTTTGACTAGTTCGCTCAAATATAGTACATTACTTACGTCCATTATTTATATATATGGGGGATCCTGATGACGAACCATTTAAAAAAAAAAAAAAAAGTCAAACGAAATTAGTTTGTTTGAGTCAGATTTAGATCTAACATAAATATAAATAATTGGTCAATGTTGTTTAATTCAGAATTATAATTTCTACTCAATTTCACTACATAATTTAGACATATATTAGTTGCAAAAGTAAATCTGCAGCCTCTAAAATTAAAGTACTTTAACAATTATTTTTTGATGATAATTTTGACACAATAATATTAAGTTAATTTAGGGAAAAGATCTATAAATGTCTTTGTAGTTTAATTTTTTTCGTGAAAAATCAAGTTGTTTGTAATATATATTACAAATTCTTTGAACATATCTCGGAATCTCTTTGTAATTCAAGCATTTCTCTCCTTGTTTAATAAAAATAAAAATACTACATTATAATTTAGTTCTTATATTTTTATTGCATAATACATGAATTAAACTTTTCAACAGTTAATCTTAACTAAAAAGGGGAGAAAAATAAACAATTTGTTAATTTATCAAATCCAAAGGTTTAGTTTGATATTATGAAACGACATTATTTTATAAAAAAATTTACTTGAAATTTTATTGGCTATTTCCTCAAAATTAAATATTTTTTAAAGTTTAAGGACCAACATGATTACATGAACCACATGAACCATGGATGAGGTGGTATTATTTAGAAAATGTACGGTTTCCCATGTTGTCATTGAGTTAACTTGGTCAGCAAAAGTTTTTGTTGTTTTTTAATTATTATTACTATATTTTTTTTTAAGTTGCTATATTTTTTCTTTTACTAATTATTTACCCCCAAGTGGTTTGGATTTAGCACATCAACCCTTGTCTGCAAATATTTTGCTTACCGACTATTTATAATTTATAACTAAATATCAAACACTAAAATTTGACCTTGACAAAATTATAAAATTAACTTTTCATTAAGGCAAACCAATTTTTAAATATCCCCAAACTTGTTCAGCTTTGGCGCCTTATTCGGTACCATTTTTCGAGGAGGAAGAAGTACTTTTGTTTATCTGCTTAGCTCAATAAAAAATAAATAATAAACACTACTTGCCAAGATCCTGACCAAATCCACAATTTTTTTCCTTACACTTACACAACAATTGCACTATCTATTATAAATGAATAATTATAATCTCCATTGTGTCTTCTAAGTTTTTGTCCTCGTTTTGCCTTTTTTCAGAGGTGAATTATCTCTCTCTCTCTCTCTCTCTCTTTTTTTTTAACGCAGTTTTGGAGAATCAACAAGTTTTTTGTTCTTTTTAAATGTAATTAATTTGTTGTTCTTGTTTATGTTTTTTTAGTTGGCAGTTACATAATTTGTAAGAAGAGCAAAACTCCCCTCTGACGAGTTTGTAGTTCTTCCTTCGATCCTCAATGGCGAGGAGAGTTTGCCTCCTTAGAGCTATTTTTCTTTTGTTATCATATTTTGCTATAACTGTTTCAGGGCAAATAACTCATCCACAAGAAGGTGATACCTGAAACTTGCTGGTTTATAGATTTTAATTGAGATTATGCTTACTTGGAACTCAAGACAATGGTTTTTTTTCTTTTTTTTGCAGTGAGTGCGTTGAAGGTAGTCCGGGATCAACTCAACGATCCATTTAAGAATCTTGATAATTGGAAGAAGAAAGACCCCTGTAACTCAAACTGGACAGGGGTAATCTGCATCATGGATCCAAATGATGGTTATCTCCACGTCGGTGAATTGTAAGTTAATCTTTGTACTGCTATGTCCTTTAGTTTTTGTATTCTATAGTAGGAGAAATGTTTCTAATTTATCCTCCTCGAAAGTTGTTATAGATGTTGTGCTTAAGATTTCCCGTATATTTGATTTGTGAGAGATTGATTTTTAGCTGTTTCAGATAAAAACATAAGAATAGTGTCAAATAAAACCACTTTCGTCTGTTAATTAGCATCTTTTTAATCTTTCCCTTGTGATGCAGGCGGTTGCAGAATATGAACCTCACCGGAAAACTAGACCCTAGACTTGGCCAGCTATCTAATCTGTCTATACTGTGAGTAATGACATGTTAGAGATCATCTTTTTCGATTATTTCTTTTCGTGAACTACAATTATGCATGTTTCTATGCAGGAATTTCATGTGGAATAATATAAGTGGAAGCATACCAAAGGAAATAGGAAACCTGACTCATTTGCGGCTCCTGTAAGTTGAAGTCCACATTGGTTTGAACTAAGATGAAATACTTTATTGTATACAATATTAATATGAAACTTGTTCTAACAACTCTGTTCTTTCATTTCAAGTCTTTTGAGTGGAAACAAATTATCAGGACCTTTACCAGATGAGCTTGGTTTTCTCCCTAACTTGACTAGACTTCAAGTAGATTTTAATGATATATCTGGTCCAATTCCCAAATCATTTGCAAATCTCTCCAAAGTTCAGCACTTGTGAGTGGCTTCCTAAGACTTGAATGAATTTCACTGAGAAGTAACTTTTTCAGTAATTTTCTTTAAGGCGTGCATTTATCGATTGTCCTTGTCACAGTCATATGAACAACAATTCAATCAGTGGTCAAATTCCAGAAGAGCTTTCTATATTACCTGAACTGGTGCATTTGTAAGCTCAGAATCTATTTCCTTGTCTTCTTGACGGTGGTTTTCTTTGACACAATAGTAAGATAGACTCTATTGTTTATGTACACCTTCCTCGTTTTTACATTTGCAGCTTGTTGGACAACAACAACCTTTCGGGTTCTATTCCATCAAACTTTTCTAGTATGAAGAATTTAAGGATTCTGTAAGTTCATTGCCCTATCTTGATAAGTGTCCAGTTGTTATTTTTTCAACTTTAAATGTGTTGCGTAGTATTTTACCATCTCAGTAAACCTCTAAAAAGATCCTGAATTAAAGGTTCGGATTCCTGAAACCTAGATTCAAGGGTTTGGATTCTTGAATCCAGAATAGGGGTCCAGATTCCCAGATCCCAGATAGGGAGTTCGGATTTTCGAATCCTGGATTCAAGAGTGCGGATTCCAAAATCTCGAATTCAAGGTGCCAAATTCCCATATCCTGATAGGGGTTCGGATTCCCAAATCTGGGATAGGGGTCCGAACTTTTGGATCCCAGATTCAATGGTCTAGATTCCAGAATCCCAAATTCAAGGGTTCGAATTCCCATATCTGAATTCCAGAATCCCGAATTCAAGGGTCCAAATTACCATACTAGATAGGGGTCCGGATCCCAAATTCAAGGGTCCTGATTCCCAGATCCTAAATAGGGGTCCAAATTCCCACTAATCCGAATTCAAGGCTCTAAATTCGTAGATTTGGATAGGGGTCCAAATTCTCAGGTCCCGGAAATGGGTTCGGATTCCCGAATCCCAGATTTAAGGTTTTGGATTTCCGAATGACGAATATCGAATTAGGGGTACGAAATCCCGAACACGATACGCTGGGTAGAACCTAACAGCTTATTCCTGACAAAACAGACTGGCCCAACCAAGAGCCGAACAGACACCTTAACTCTACAAAATCCCATGTTTTCTCAATGAACCATGCTTGAGATCTCTATGGGAATGAGTGTAGATATTAGTAGATATTTTGTATATTAACTACTATTTTATTGCCGCCCCCTTTGCCTATAAAAGGAAGAATGCATTCAATGTAAAAGGATCCACACTTTACCTCTCAAAAATCAAAAGAGGCTTTCTCTCTCTAGAAAAGTTCTGCCTTCTCTCCAGATCTCTTTGTATTGTTCTTGATATCAATAAAAGTGGCTAAGTGGACGTAGGTCAATTGCCAAACCACTATAAATCTTTGTCTCTTTATTTGTATTTTTCACAAAATCTAGTTTATTTCACCCAAATTCTTATATAATTGAGATTCGGTATTGTTAGCCAAAATCGGTTCTAATAAAATGTATGACATTCTTGCAGCCAACTTGATAATAACAACTTTGATGGCGCTAAAATTCCGGAGTCTTATGGAAATTGGTCAACATTGTTGAAACTGTACATACTCTTTCTATCTCTTGATTTTCCATTTTGATGTGGACTTTTTTGAGGAAAAGTGACTAATATGGTTCTTGTTTGAGTTGATGTTCTATTGATCATGGCGTAATTTGTGTCCATTTAACTTGACAGGAGTCTAAGGAACTGCAGCTTGAAAGGGACAATTCCAGATTTTAGTAGTGTGCCGAAACTTCTTTATTTGTGAGTCCTAAAGAATAGTTGTGAATTGTAGTGTCAAAAAAAGCCTACATCTTCTCAAAAACTCTGTTTTTGTGTATTAGTGAGGCATTACTTGCATTGTGAATTGAATAATAGTCTTATCTTAACCTCGTAGCGATTATCATGGTTCTTACAGGGATCTTAGCTTAAATCATCTTAGTGGAAGCATACCAACAAATAAGCTCTCTAATAATGTCACAACTATGTACGTTATGGTTAAAATACACAATTAAACACACACGCAAACACTCTCAAAAGACCTGTTCAGTAATCTGTTTTCTTGACACTTTGATAAAAGGAAGAAACTATTATTTACATTGATGATTTGCTCAGTAATCTGTCGAAGAACAACCTTATTGGACCTATTCCCTCAAACTTTTCAGGCCTTCCTCATCTACAGAAATTGTAAGAGGCTTCTCTTTTATTTTATTTTCATATTACTATTTATATTTTTATTGAGCTAATTATTAGTGAGGCTATTCTTTTTTCTTCCATTGCAGGATACTTGAGGGCAATCAGCTGGCTGGCAATGTTTCCTCTACCATCTGGGAGAATATCAAATTTGATGAAGATGCCAGACTTACCTTGTGAGATATTATGTCTAAGATCTACTATTTTCAACATTTATTGCTCTATTATTAGTGATTTCCATTTGATATGAACTAATCAAGCTTAAATTTTTGCAGGAATTTTAAAAATAACTTGCTTTCAAATGTAGCAGGCAGTCTAGATCCTCCTTCGAACGTTATCATCATGTAAGCTACAAATGCATACAGATTTAGTACTTGGGTGGTCATACACTTACTTTTATCTCAACTTTTATGGTTCTATTAGTAGTGGGTTATTTTAGTTTTCAAGTGTTACTAGACTAATAACATTGTTGTGTGTGGATAACTTAGGCTTCAAGGTAACCCTGTTTGTGATCGAGCCAATGCAATAAACATAGTTCAGTTTTGTGAACTTGGAGATGGAGGTTTTGTGGATGCTCCTAGAAACTCAAGTAACTCTACATGTACCTGTCCGAATGCTAAAGAATACATTCCAGAATCACCCCAACCTTGCTTCTGCGCTATGCCTGTAATGGTTTGGATGCTGTTGAGAAGTCCTAGCATATCAGAGTTTCTACCATATATTGGTCAATTTAGGGAAGACATAACCTCCAATCTTACATTTGAACTTTATCAACTAGTTGTTGCTAATTTTACGTGGCAAGAAGGTCCTAGGCTACTCATATGTCTGAAGTTTTTCCCACGATTCAATAATATAATTGATCAATTCAATGAAACTGAGATACAAAATCTTAAAGACCGACTTTCTACGCTTTCAATTATTCTAAACAATATCTTTGGGCCTTGGGATTTGCACAAAAGTATTCCCGTCGGAGAATATAAAACTGGTATGTCTTCTCCATATCCTCCCCTCCTCAGTAGACTAAAGACTAAAGATTAAAGCATCGATTCATTGAAGAAATGTTTCAATCTTTATATGTATAAATAAAATTAGGTGCACATTTTCTGATAGATACGGAGAAAGTTTAACATGATTACCTCTTGTTAGTAGGATCATCATGTATGAGGGAAGGTATTATAACTGGCATTGTTCTAGGATCTATCGCCTGTGGAGCTATTGTACTTCTTGGTGTTGCATTCATCTTCCTCAAAACTTACCCTGAATTCCGACATAAAGTTTTCAGAAAACAAGCTAGTAAGCCCTCTTTAAATTTCTTCGTGAGGTATAACTTGTGTAACACGGAAGCTTGATGTCATTAATTACTATTTGCAGTACGCAAAGCTACTGTAAAAAATGAAGGAGTGAAAGAATTTAGTTTCACGGAACTTGAAGCTGCAACAGAAAGCTTTAGTGACACTTCCCAAATTGGCCAAGGAGGCTACGGAAAAGTGTACAAAGGCATTCTAGCTGATGGCACAGTTGTGGCAGTGAAGCGTGCTCAACAAGTATCATTGCAGAGCGAGCAAGAATTCTTTACTGAGATAGAGCTACTATCGCGATTACATCATCGAAACCTGGTTTCACTCATTGGATATTGTGATGAAGACAGCGAGCAGGTATAGCATATTTCATTCCACATGAGAGCATTCTTAGTATTATTGACTATCTCCTCTAATTCTTAATAGATTTGTACCTATATGCCTTTTTCCCTCTTTTTTCTTCTTTATCAGGAACTTTTCTTTCATCAAGATATCTAATAGAAATTGTCTTTTAGAACAATAATCGTCTTCTTCAAAATGGATAGTTCAACATCTGATATTTTCCGCGCCTTTGCAGATGTTAGTATACGAGTTTATGCCTAATGGCTCACTTCACAGTCTCCTCTATGGTAAAGTTTTTGCATTCTCAGTTCAAATTGTTAGTTCTCTAGATTTCAACACGCCGGATTTTTGCCTTCACATCATAAAACAGAAGAAGCAACCATTTATATGAAAATAACAAGCATTTTTATTCAAACATTGTGCAAAGACATCTCTGTTTTATGTTATAACTTATAGGACCCAAACCATTTTTAAGGATCTCCCCTTTATCGAAACTATTTACAGAGACCTCCTTCCGTAAACTTCCCTGAGATTTGGCATAATTTACGCAGACATTATTTCCTTTGACCAAGGAAGGTCCGGTAAATAGTTTCAATTAAAAAGAGGTAATTAGAAGAAGTTTTAGTCCGCAAAGGTCCTTGTAATTATGCCAAACCACAAGGGAAAAAAAAAAACAAACAAACAACTTCTAGAGTTTTTCATTTTTTTTGGAACATAATCTCTAAATAAGCCTTCAGTTTTTCCAAGCTAATTCTTCATGTCCATTTTATGTCTATGTATGATGAACCAACAGGTAGAAACAGAAGCTCTCTTACTTTAGC
>WUAT03379822.1:0-10312 GCA_010015005.3 Ulmus americana
ATATTTTAGGATAATTGGCATGAATGCCCCCTGAACAATATGCGAACTGTCACATTGTCCCCTAAAAAAAATTCGACATTAAACCTCTTAAACTCTTATTAATTGGTAAATTTGCTACCCAAATTTTATTCAAGTTACTTTTTTTTTTCTCAATTTTTTGGCGGATTAACACTTTACTCCTTTGACACTTTGTCTCTCAAACTTTAATCAAGTTACTATTTTTCTCAATTTTTTTTCTTTTTTTTTTCTTTCGAGTTTCGTTTTCTTTTTTCTTTTCTTTTTTTCTTTTTCTTTTTTATTTTTATTCTTTTTATTCTTTCTCTTTCCTTTTCTTTATCTTTTTTCTTTTTTTAATCTTTCTTTTTCTTTTTCGTTTTCGTTTTCTACCTACCTTCAATAGCATTATAACATATATATATATATTTTTTTTTTCTTTTTTTTTCTTTTTCTTTTTCCTTTTCATTTTCATTTTTTTTTTCTATTTTTTCCTTTTTCTTTTCTTCTTCATCTTCTACTAGAAAACAAAAGAAAAGAAAAAACAAGAAAGAGAAAAAAAGATGAAAAAGAAAAAGAAAATTTTAAAAAGAAAACAAAACACGAAAAAGAGAAAGAAAAAAAAGGAAAGAGAAAAAGAAAAAAAAACAAAACAAGAATCAAAGAAAAAAGAAAGAAAACAAAAAAAACAAAAAAGAAAAAGAAAAGAAAAAAGAAACGAAACACAAGAAAAGAAAAAGAAAAGAAAAGAGAAAAAGAGAAAGAGAAAGAGACAAAAAAAAAAAAAAGAAAGAGAAAAAGGAAAAAAAAAATAGAAAGAGAAAAGGAAAAAGCAAAAATAACAAAAAATTGAGAAAATAGTAACTTGATTAAAATTTGAGGGATAAAGTGTCGAAGGGGTAAAGTGTCAGTTTGTCAAAAACTTGGGAAAAAAAAGTAACTTGAATAAAGTTTGGAAGGCAAATTTGCCAATTAACAAGAGTTTGAGGGGTTTAATGTCGAAAAAAAAATTAAGGGATAATATGACAATTTTCGCATAGTTCAGGGGACATTTATGCAAATTGCTCTAAAAGATAACTGTGGTCAACGTTATTATTTGGTCAAATGGACCAAATTAGTAACAAGTTTTTCCATTTTGGACCATTTTTTGTATAGTCAGAAGTCATATGACCAAAGTGGTAAGATGACAAAAGTTAGGGTACCAAAACTGTAAATTGTTCTAATTATTATTGAAATAATAATAATAAAAAAGAATGAATTGATGAGGTTTTTTTTATTATTATTTTTTTATTTACAAACTTCATAATTAATTTTCTAAATAATATATATTATGATATTTCATTGTAGTGTAAAATTTATATCTAATACTTTATTATATGTAATTTATTTTATATACTAAATTATGTGTAAAATATTTAATTTGGATAAATTCTTTTTTTTTTTTACGTTAATCGGATTAGATTTGGATTTGAAAACACATAATTGGATTAAATTCGATTGAATTTTCATCTAATATTAGATTGGATTGGATTCAAAAATTAAAAATCTAATTAACGTTGGATTGAATCAGATCGGTTTACACCTTTACTACAGTTGCTAACTCCTAACCTACCTTTGTTACTGGTGTCTTGCATGATTAACACGTGTGTTTATTATTGTTTTAACATTTTGGACGTAATTATTACCTATTAAATGTTAAGGGTATATTTGTCAATTATTGACAGAATTAGAGACAAGACTGGGATAAGAGAGTATAATCAAGTTTAAGTTACAAAATAAAAATAGTTGATAATTTTGGGATCCATAGTGTAGATATGTTTTATTTGGTTCAGAGTATTCTAAATAAAATATTTGTAAAAAGTGGTGAGGTTCACAAAATTTAATAATAATAGAGTAGAAATAAATAATATTTTATTAAAAAGATGATGAAAAAAAGTAATATTTTATTAAAAAAGTGATGGAAAGATGTAATATTTTATTTAAAAAGTGATGAAGAGAGGTAATATTCTATTAAAAAGTAGTAAGATGGTGGATAGAGAATATTTTATTAAAAATGTGATGGAGAGATATAGGGCATGTTTGAGACGTGATTTAAACATGATTTTTGTGATTTGAGTAGTATAATTTTTTGAACAGTAGGATTCAAAATTTTTTGGTAAAAGTAAGTAAGATTCACAAGATCAAAAAATAATTTATGTAAAAAGTGGTGAAGATATTAAGGTTTAATAATAAAATAATATAAAAAATATATTTTATGTAAAATGTGGTGAGAATATTAATATGTAAAAGGTGGTAGGGTATAAGTGTGTAAGATGTAAAAGGTAATAGAGTTTAGGTGTGTAAGATGATAAAATAGGATATAATGATATAAAAGGTGTTGGGGTCCACATGATAGAATATAATAAGATAATAGTTAGAATAAAAAAAAGAATGATTTTTGGAGTATTTTAGAGAATATGATAAGATAAGATATTTTTGAGTTGAGTCTAGAACATGCCTATAATATTTTATTAAAAAATAGTGGAAAGAAATAATATTTTATTAAAAAGTAGTAGAGAGAGTAATACCGAGAAATGAAGTTTTTGAAATAGTACTAAGTAGGATATTGAGTATTTTAAATATCTTTATATGTTTAATTACGGTAATTGAAATACTACCAGATATTTGAAGTATCCTAACAAACGCATGCTATTGTTTTTCTATTTTTTTAATAAATTTTACTTTATAAAATATTTTATGTTTAAAGTTTATAATTGTATAAGAGTATTTTTTTTTTTTTTTTTTTGACATTTCAAATCGATTTACTGTTCTTTAGGGTACCAGAATGTAATTTTCCCTAAATTTTATAACAAACTCTTACTCATTAATATAGGGAGGAAATGACCTAGAAGCTTCATCTATTTGTCTCTGTATTAACTTGACGACCCCACCCCATTCTTGGTCTTTTAGCAAACAATATCAAAAGGAGTGAAGTACTTTCACCTGTTCCTTTTTGCATGTCGATCTGTAGCCTCCGAGAAACTGAACAAGGCCCTTTGGTTTTTTCTTCGATGTTTCCTCATAAAAATACTGCCAATATTGGAGGGCATTTTTATTTTCTTGCATATATTTTAGTTATTTTATATTTTATGAAAAATCAGAATTCAAATTGGCTCCATTTGGTTGTGGTTGGGTGAATATTTTGATAATTGTAACAAAATTAATGTTTTGATAATTTTAACAGAATTAGTATTTTGAATGATGAAATAAAATAAATAAATAAATATTATAATGACTATATAAAGAAAAAAAAAACATATAAATTATAATAGTATTCAAATTTTTTAAATAGAATTACAATACTACGAGTCATTATTTGATCCCAAAGTTAATTATTATTATTATTATTATTTTTTGATCCATTCCATTTCAAATTTATTATTATTATTACTATTATGTCGTCGTTGTCGTCGATATTTGTTGAATTTTCATGGAGTTTTAACGCATTCTTAATATGATTAAATTTATACTCTGGCTTGACAATTACTGTATTTTCTTGGAGTTTTAAAATCACAATAAAAATTAATTAAAATTGTATTTAAAAATAAGAACCGTATAATATGGTAATATAAACAATAATATTTGGTGAGCTGACTCCTAAATATTTATGTAGTATATATAGACACACATGCACATGGATATAATATTAATGCTATAAACTTGGCTGAGCAATTTGGATCAATGACCATGGAAATAACCATGGAACAACCCCAAAAAGAGCTCCAACAAACCAGTAGTTATACGAGCCATTACAATGATCAGCCTCCAAAGCCCTCTTTACCCTTTGTCCTCTACTTTACTAATCTCACCTACACCGTCAACCTTCGCCGGGAACTCAGCTTTCCTTCTTTTCTTTCTCTAACAAAAAAACGACACGGCGTTCCAACCGCCGACCGCGAGCCAGTACTCGCCGGAGATGACCATAGTCACTTCTTCATCACCAAAACCAAGACTATCTTAAAGAACATCTCCGGCGAAGCCCGGGACGGAGAAATACTCGCTCTTTTAGGGGCAAGTGGATCGGGAAAGACGACACTAATAGACGCCCTAGCTAATAGAATCGCCAAAGGAAGCTTGAAAGGAACCGTGACTTTAAACGGCGAGTTCATTTCTGATCAGTCACGGTTGTTTAAGCTAATCACGGCTTATGTGATGCAAGATGATTTGCTGTTTCCGATGCTGACGGTAGAAGAGACACTTATGTTTGCGACGGAGTTTCGCCTTCCTAGGAACCTGTCTTTGTCGAGGAAGAAGAATCGAGTCCAAGCTCTGATTGAGCAGCTCGGCCTCGGGAGCGTCGCCAATACTGTAATTGGCGACGAGGGTCACCGGGGTGTCTCCGGAGGCGAGAGAAGGAGGGTGTCAATTGGGGTCGACATTATCCACGACCCGATTCTTTTGTTTTTGGATGAACCCACCTCCGGACTCGACTCATCAAGTGCTTTGACTGTGGTGAAAGTTTTGCAGAAGATTGCTTGTAGTGGAAGCATAGTTGTCATGTCTATTCACCAGCCGAGTTTTCGAATTCTAAGCTTGTTTGATCGTTTGCTCTTCCTTTCTCGTGGACAAATAATCTATAGCGGATCTCCAAAAGCTCTCCAACCGTTCTTCTATGAGTTCGGCCAACCAATACCCGAAAATGCGAACCAAGTTGAGTATGTGCTTGATCTAATCTGCGAGCTTGAAGAAAGCTCACCCGATGGAGCCAAAAGCTTAGTGGACTTCAACAAAACGTGGCAAAATAAGGAAGAAAACAAAAGCAACAAAAGTCCTTCTTCCTCTCTTGAGGAAGCAATAAGTGTAGCCATTTCCAAAGGTAAACTAATGATCTATGGGAGTTCAATTCCCACTTTTGCTAATCCTTTCTGGGTTGAGATCATCGTTCTTTCCAAACGTTCTACGATCAACTCACGAAGAATGCCTCAAAGGTTCGGTGTTCGTTTGATTATGGTGTTGATAACTGGCTTTCTATTAGCCACCATTTATTGGCAGCTCGATCATACCTCCAAAGGAATTAGAGAGCGATTAGGGTTCTTCGCCTACGCTATTTCCACAACCTATTTCGCAGGCGCACACTCCCTCCCCATTTTGGTTCAAGAACGACAGATTTTCACAAGAGAGACTGCTTACAACGCGTATCGCCGATCTTCCTATGTCTTGTCTCACTTATTATTGGTATTACCGTCTCTACTTGCCCTCTCGATAGCTTTCTCACTCGTCACATTTTGGCCAGTAGGCCTCCAAGGTGGAGTTGCCGGCTTCTCCTTCTACTGCTTGATCATCTTCGGTTCATTTTGGGCCGGAAACTCGTTTGTCACGTTCATGGCCGGCGTAGTTCCAAACATTCTCCTCGGCTACACGATCACAGTGCCAATCTTGGCATATTTTCTTCTCTTTAGTGGCTTCTTCATCAATAGAGATCGAATCCCACCTTACTGGCTTTGGTTCCATTACATTTCTCTCGTGAAATATCCCTATGAAGGAGTTATGCGTAATGAGTTTGGTGTTAAACCCACCGAGTGTTTTGTGAGAGGGGACCAGATGTTCGATAATACGCCGTTTGGTGCACTTCCGGCATACATGAAAGCGAAGATGTTGGAGAACTTGAGTTCTGTTGCTGTGGGGATTAATGTTACTAGCACCACCTGTTTGACGAATGGTCTGGATATTTTGAAGCTACAAGGCGTTAGTGACTTGAGCAAGTGGAATTGCTTGTGGGTTGTTGTGGCTTGGGGATTCTTCTTCAGGTTCCTCTTTTATTTGTCCTTGTTGTTTGGGAACAAGAATAAAAGGAAGTAAAAGAACGTAACTAGGAGGTTACCTTGTATGCTATATGCTAGTATATTTTTATTTTTATTTCTATTTTTTCTTTTATTTAACACTTGTAACGGGATCTTCTTGTACATATTACATATGTATATATATTTTAAAGGTTTTATTTTAGCATAATTGGTCACTTTCTTTTTTGGGTTTTTACATGGTGCCTTTTTATTAATTTTGAAAAAAGAAACATAAACGTATTTCTCGAGCTGAGCTCATTTTGCCGACGTGTTCTAGTTTCGTTTTAAAGCTTTGTCTCTAGTATAGATTGATGAAAAGCCACATGTAGCACATGATTGTGTCTCTAGAAGTCTCCCAGACTGCGTTTGGTACGCAATTATGACCGGACGAATGGAGCGAATTATACGAAATATTATGTCGTGTTTAATATATTATCGGATTAGACAACAAGAAACACTACAACAAATTCGTAAAAAAGCTTATTGTTTGGCTTTTTTGATTAATAAAATAGTGGTTAAATATTTTTAATGGCTCTTTTAAATTACATACAATGCAAAATACCTTTTTCCAAAATTAAACTAAACTATGTCAAAACAATAGTAGTTGTAAACGTTAAATAGTCAAGTGTAGAAATAGTGATTGTTTCTCTATAATATAAATCACTGTTTGATTAAAAATAATGATAGTTATTTTATAAAAATAATAGTTAAAAATGAAATTAAAATATTTGTTAAATAATTTAGTAAATTGATTTTATTAACATAATAGTGTTAAGTTTTCCACAAAATTTTTAGTGGCAGCTAGAAAGGTATTAAAAATATATAAGTTTCAAAAAAATAAAAAAAATAAGTAAAAAAAAGGAAAAAAAGGCAATTAATAAGGTGGGTCATTGAATTTTTTTGAAAAATTACCTTAAATAGATTCCTTGGCATGAATTATTCCATGTTAAACAACACTGCTTACCTTAAACAGATTCCAATGTACCATTATATTCTTTTAATATAATAAAATAAAAAAAATAGAAATTAAATCAACTAAAACATAATTATAGTAGTAGTGTCTTCATTATGATCAATGAAAATATCTTATACCTTCACAAGGCTAACAAGATCTACAAGCATGACAACTTTGAACATATACTTCATTCCACTTTCCAATTGTATTTTTTCTGCAAAAATATATCTTTTTATTTTCTTATTGTACTGTTTTTGAGAGAGATTGAAAAGATGTATCAGAGTGATGCAATGTCTATATCCATATCAAATGTGTGTCCAAACCGTTTCTCTCTTTTGATGATGAAACAAAATCTTTACTACATGAACATGAGAATTGAATTATATTACATGATTATACAGACTTGGAGTTTCTTCTAAACAAGTTACAATTACAACTAAAGCAGATAATGAGACATTGAATTGTTAAAATGATTAACTGAGAGAGAAATCACTCTTTTTAGGGGTTCCTAGCTAATTCTAATACAATAAGTGAAAATCAAAAAAATTCATAAGAATCCTAACTCCAAGACTATATGTTATGACCAGATTTGGTTCGAATTCAGATAACAATACGGAATCTCATAAACTATGCTCTTGGCTGAGTAATAAAGATAGAGAACCTGGATTAATTGTGGAATAAGGTTTAAAGAGTAAATGCAGATTATAGAAAGGATTTTGCGAGAGCTCTTGGTAGTTGAAGATAATAAAAGCTAACCCATTCTCATTAATGTGCTTCCCTATTTATACACAAATATGAAGGCAATAAAATATATTACTTGTCACTTTTAATTTGAGCCTAGTTCTAGTAGGATTAAGCTAACTAGGGAACATAATTATGAGCATTATAGCCTACTTCTTAGAGTAGTCAGATAAGGTTCCGGCAGGTCAGAGTCACATTTAAGGCATTTCGGCTACCATTAATGGGCTCTGACACTACCTTCCTCGTCCGGTCCTTTTCTCCGGCCATCGTATTTGGGCATGCCCGAACAGGGTGCTGACTCCGCCCGGGTGATTCTGAATGTTCGCAGGTCGCTTCACTCGGTTGCTCGGCATGGCCAGTTCTAACTGGGGCATTCGGGCTTCGTTTGAGCATCTCGGAGGGAAAACCCCGGTCAAGGTATCCGGTCCCTCGATCACCTTTTCTAAAGCCTGTTCGCTCCTCTCGACCGTCCCAAACTCCTTGCCTATCCGGTAACGACATGATAGGCCACGTCCAGACTCCTTCCCAAAATGCTTGTTGAGAGATTTCGAACGACACCTGGCTATATTGGCTGCGTAGGAATACCGAGGACATGTCCTTCCTCTGTATTCTTCTGGGAGCTCCTTATTACCCTACCTTGGGGTTCAAGCTGCATTACACTATACATCTACAATTACCACCCACCAATTCAAATGATTGTAACGAGGTTTGCCCATGACTTGTGTAATCAATAAAAGACCACTCTATAACAACGATAATCCAACATAATTCAAAGCATACTAATTTGGTGTTGAACTTCTTATGTTGCCACTACCATAATTCAAAGCATTAATTATTTAATGGTTGATAGATATTCCCAATTTGTGTGAGTAGAAAGGTGGGTGGAAATATTGTTCACTTAGTTGTTTTAAGTTTTTTTGCTCCCTTTGATTTCTAATTTTGTTAACAAACGAAACAAGTCTGAATACTAATGAACAGGTGTTCCTATTAGGAAATCTCCTACCTACAAAACTTTAAAAAGGTTCTATAAGGTTCTACAAGTTACACATAGAGCTTATATGTGTTATACATATAACTTATATGAGTTACTCATATAAGTTTTAGTTTACAAAATGTCACATCAAATACCATAAAATATACCATTTTTCAAGTGGATGGTCCCCAAAGTTTACTTATGTAGCAAGTAATCTTCTCCTTTAATAGGTGATTCATATATAACTTATATAAGTTTCACAGAACTTGTATGAGTGAACCATAACAATTTGTAAGAGTGACCCATATATACAACTATGAGTAACCCATACAAATTATGATTTCAAACAATTTCACCAAAGTAAAACTAGTTCCGTAATTATGTTTTGAAGGATTTTAATTGCCATGCAATATCTCTTAAAGGCCATAAACATACTGATCTTCAGTCAAAGGCACAAAATGAAGAACTATACCACCTACAAGATTGTAACTTAAAATTGGAATTTCCCTCAAAGGCACAAAATGAAATCATGGTATTGCAACAAAATATTGATGCATATCACATAGAAAATATAATTAAACAGATGATAATAAATAAACTCACCCCCTCCTCTTGTCATATGTTTTCTCAACATCAATTTCCTTATCTAATTCTGAAAGAAGGTTTCCACCATGATTTGAATGCCAACGATGCTAATGAACTGAGTGATACCGCATTTGCTTGCAATAAATTATAATCCTTAAATCAACAAAAACTAAATCAAAACCTCAAAATCTCCATAAACAAAATACCCACAAAGAAAAAACCCTAAAATCAACCTAATCAAGCAAAAAAGTATCAAAATTTACCTTTGATCATTGCTTTCTTTTATGCGTTGACAATAGACATTGCCCCCAAATTTGTAAAACCCTTGCTCCTTCTCCAGAGCAAACTAGGTGAGAAAGAATAGAGAGGAAGAAACAAGATGCCAGCGGCTGAGGGGGAAGGAAGAAGAAAATAAAGGGAAATAAAGAGAGATCGGGAAAAGAGAAATAGGAAGAAGAAAAAGAAAGGGAAAGGGAAAAAATAATTTTTTTTTTAATTTTTGTAAATGGTAATATAATTGTTAAACTCATTAATGGATAAGGGTATAATTGTAAATCTTGGTCTATTTAAGGTGAGCAATGTCTAACATAGGTTAAACCAAGACAAGGGGTCTATTTAAGGTGATTTCTCTAATTTTTGAGTTTCTTTCCTATTTTATCGCCAAAATATCTTTTGAGCTTCTTCTTTCAGATCTCTGGTCTTGAAAGTTTATTCTCCCAATCTTTCTAACCCTAAATCGATGGATCTAATATCTCTCCATAAGCACTCCACTTTTGAGTCTTTTTTTTTCAGCCTAACCTTTCATTTCATTTCACTCTTTGAAAACAGAGCTCCTTTGGAAGATAAAATGCAGAGATTGTGTTGAGTGTATAACCATCATTTCGTGTCTTACTATCTTAACCGTTTAAATTGTCTTGTTTTGGCCAGGTATCAATCAGCAGGTTTAAACTAGTAAGAAAACTATCTTTTTAGGAAAGTGATTTCGGTGTAGTTATTAAATTCCCTTTGGGGATATGTTTTGACTCATGCCTCAATTACTTAACGATGGAGACCATGGGTTTCGCTCCCAGCAAAACCCTCTCACACTCAATATCTTGCAATTTTGGTTTTATTATTTTATTTAACTCTTTAAATAAAATGTGATGCATGAAACATGTTAAGTAGACAACACTCCTAATCTTATATGACATGTTATTATGTGATGAGCAATTAATAAATAACAGAGAATAAATTAATTGCAGCCGT
>WUAT03379933.1:0-10312 GCA_010015005.3 Ulmus americana
AAATTAGAAAAGGAGAGAGTTTTGTCCAACTCTCTCCGTTTCTGCTATCTTATATTGTAGTTTTTGTAGTAGTGAATGTAAGATATACATGCCATTAAAGCCTCTTTTTCTTATAGTGCTATCATGTTTGTGAGAGACAAAATTCAAAGTGGTTTGTTGAAGAAATTGCATGTTGCTTTTCAACATCAAGTTGCAGATATCCTCACTAAGGCCTTACACCCTAACAAGTTCAACTTTCTCATGAGCAAGATGGGATCGAAGAACATATACATTCCATTTTTAGGGGGAATAATAGAAAATAGAGTGATTATGCTGAGCTCGAGGTTTCTAGTTGTTTCCAAGCCGCATATATAAGTCTATTTTTGCCTTTTGCTAATCAATGAAAATTATTCAATTTTCTCCTCATTCCTCAAGCTTTCAGATGAGTTCATAATAAATACCTTAGCAGCATGGACTTTCTCCTACGCTTGCCTAAAACAGTGAGAGGTCATGACTCTTATGATTGTTAGGTTGTGGATAGATTTTCTAAGATGGCTTACTTCATATTTTGTTTTAGAAGTACTAATGCTTCTCATATGGCATTCCAACGACTCTCCCAATATCAAATACCTTTTGTGCGTCGTCCCACTCACAAAAGCCATAAATTATTTCCATTATTTCAACAGTTTTTAAACAAAAGTTATCAAGAATCAATGACAACACCACCTTAGTGATCATTTCTTTTTTTTATTTTATTAACGAAATATGCTAGACTGACTCAATGAGAAAATTTCATTTATTAACATATACAGAAAAACCCAAAAGCAACAATTGGCAAATCTTTAGCAAAGCTATCCACAACATAACTTTCATAGTTCCAGTGAAAACTATTAAACAAGAATGCAGTCATTGGTAAGGTCTGCACAATGCTACACGACTGCCATCCATTCAACTTGCAGAAGATGATCTAAAAATGCGCTGAACTGATGTAAAAACATAACAAACAAGATCCAAAATACACAGTACCTGATTTAGAAAGACGAAAACTATAAAATCATTACTAGCATAGCTTCTTGGTTGCTGCTTCTAAATATGATCTCTCCAATATTTTCATAAGTAAGCTCCATAATTCCATCATCTAGAATAACAAAAAAAAAAAAAAAAACAGTTATAACCCTCAATATAAAGTTATTTTTCAAAAAATGAATGCAAAGTAAAGCATGTCAAGTATACAAGTTGCATACAAGCATTCAATTATGAATTTGTTGGCCCCACAGTGAATTCAACAAAATATACGAAAAAAGAATGGCTCTGTGCCAGTTTATAATATCCTTATCTTTACGTTACAGTAAAACAAAATAATGATTTTACCATGTACAACTTACAAGTGGCATGTCGACTACAACTTATGAGGATCGAAACAGAAAGTGACAATTAAGCCATAATCTAATTTTATGTCTTCGTTCCCATCTAGGAGATCACATAATAATGCAATTGTAGAATGTCATTCAGTTACTACAAGAAATATGGGCTTTAGCCGTACATAATAATTATCGCAAAAGACAGAAAAATCCAAAGTGGCAAAGTTTTGCCACATGTTCTAAAGCCCTCAACAGTCAATGTCGCAAATAATAAGTAGCATTTTTCTTAAATTTCTGCAAAATAATTGAGGCTCAAAACAAATTGCGATACAAAAAAGAGATTTTTTTAATAATAAGTGTCATAATTTTGCAATAAATTCTAAAAACTGCGGTAATAGTATAATTTTTATGACAATTACAAAAACGCCCCTACTAAATGCCACAAAAGGGGGCAATTTTTTGGAAGTGACAACTAAAAATGTAACTCTGCTTAAGTCGAACAAAAGAGAATCACTTATAGTGAAATACCAAGGCTAAATAGTCAGATAGAGCCATTCTATGTCAAAGGTCATAGACAATATAGGAAAAGACTACTTATTGGATACGCATCGTAATGGCAGAGTAAACTAAACTTTTGAATTAATCAACAAGAACGCAGATAACGAAATTCAATTAGAGACAATCGCCAACTCGTTCGTTCGCAATAGAAAAGTAATTTCTTTAGTGGGGAAGGGATTTCAACAAAAAGTTAAAAGTGAAAAACACATGGGAATAAGCTCACTTACGAATTACACGAGCACGAAAACCAGAATAAATCGTCCAAGAAGCACATATAGAGAGGTACTCATTCCATCACTCGTTTACCCTTAGACTTAAAATCGTCATTGGGACGTCCTCGTGCTTCTTCTTGTTGGCCTTGGGAGTCAATATTTAAAGAGCTAGCTCTTGTACTAGATCCTACCTCACCAACATTGTCCTGATTTGTACTTTCTTCACCAGCCAAGGAGTTCACGCAATGTAGTATTGTTTGCTTAAACTCATCCTCTTCATGCCGATACACAAGACGAAGACCACACTTTTTCACACACAGGCTTCCATTATCACTTATAAATGTAGCCTCCAAGCTACTGCATTCATTCAACTTTCCCAAAAAGGACTTTCGTGGTACGAAGAGTAGCCAAAAAAATTGACCTCTGTGATTTAGCCACTTGAACTCGTCATTGTTTGTTCGATAGATAAGGAGTTGTTCCAAACTACCTCTATCAGATTGTAATAGAGAAATAAGATGGTGACGAATTTCAGTATCCATATGATCAATGAAAGTAGTTGGCTGTGGATCATCAACGTTTGAAAAGTATGCACATAGAGCTAATCCAATCCAGTTATTGTCACTTTCAAGAGATTGTGGAAGCTTTTGGATTGAAACTGCTGGTCCAACGTCACGGTGGCTAAACCACTCTATGATTTCAACACAAGGGAAAACCGAGTTGTATATGAAGTTTCGATCAAAATCCTGAAAGATGTGAATAATGGAGTTTGGTGAGAGAGACGGATTTATAGAGATATAAAAAGAAAAATGGGAGAAAAAAATCAAACCAGTCTTACCTGCAGTTCTCTAGCTTCCACCTGGTTATGAAGTTTTGTCCTTTCCGAATGATGTAGATTCTCAAAAGAATTATCAACTCCAGATATTTCCCCATGACTAGTGGATTCTCTTGACCTTTTATGCTGAGTACCCAGAAAAGGGTTTCGAAATATTCCACTTATTTCTCTGTTTCGAAGGTGATATTTCTTTTCATTCTCATCTGATATATATTCACAAATGGGAGTCCCCTATAGAGAAAGAGAGATGGTTTATGAGTTAGTATGTTGGATAGAAAGAAAGAGAGAGATAAAGAAAGAATTAGAAATACTAACCTCAAACAGGTCAGAAAGTAATGGTTTCAACTCATCTCTTCTTACTTTACTTGTATCACTCGATATTGAGTTTGTTTCTTCTATGTGAATGAAGAATGGATTTGGTGAAGAGCATTCTTTTCTAGATGTTTCAGGAGGTGTGTACTTCGAAGTAGATTGTTGTCTCCATTCTATGAGTCTTTTGTTGCCAATCATCAGGCATTCATTTATAGCCGACTCCATCTCGTTTATAGAGACTTTTGATTTTACTACATTGTCAATTATTTCATTGAAATGTTGAGCGGCATATTCTTCATTGGCATCACGCTTGCACAAATTTCCGGTGAACTCTGCCACATTTTGCTTGGTTACCACAAGGGCTCCACACATTTTTACCTCCAGTTTTGGATCACTAAATGAAACCCAAGTTGTAATGCTAGTTGCAAAATGAAACTCTACAGAAAACCATTCTCGTGGTACATAGCGAAATAGTCCATTTGACCCTCCATAAAGGGAAACATTTTCGACTAGAGATTTTCCTAGGCCACCTTCTCCAGTCTCAAAATCGAATTTAAGCTCTGTAACAACATTATCAAAGCCAGGAAAACCTGCTGACTCAATCAATCTTTTGTCAAAAAATTGTCTCTGTTTGGGGTTTTTGTACACAATATATAATGCAATTCCCATCCACGTACTATCACCATCCAGATTTGGGTCAGACAGTTGAACTGTTATGGAAGATGCATTCTTTGAGTGACTGCACCAGTCAGGAACTCTATCACCGATGGATTCGACTAGTTGTGCTGTACGTCCTTGATAAATTGCATCCTGCAAAATAACACACCAAAGAGATTATAAAACAGTCCCGATTGGCTTTTTTTTCATTTTTCGGTAGAAATTTATTATAATGGAACAAATAAGAAATATATGATTTGTTTATGGAGAAAAACATTTATAGGAATCAATTGAAGAAATAAATAAGGAAAATTGAAAATGGTTAATAACAACATTTAGGGAAGATTTGTAAAACATATTGTGAAACCTTACAATCATTTATATTGTAAAATTAATGTGAACTTTTCTTAGAAAGAAACAGACCTTAAAGTATTTTCGTAACTGAAGAGGATAATGTTCCCGGGGAATTTGAGTCAGGTGCCATTTCACATCATTCTTTTCCTCATCCAAATTGCTACAATCTATTAGACAGAGTCCCCCGTCCGAAGTCCATACTGTCTGCTTATTGGGATTATTTCTCAGCTCAGCACAATCACGAGCTTCTATGAGATTTATAAATGGAGGTTTTGGCAACCGCCGAAGCTTGTGACATCTATTCAATCGAAGTGCTCTTAGCTTAGGAAGCTTAGACATGGAATCAGGTATGCTTATAAAATTATTTTCGCTCAAATCCAAACTCTGCAATGAGGATAAGCAACCAATATCTTGTGGGATTGCTCCTTCTGAAAGGTTGCAGCCACTCAAATCTAATGATCTCAGAGAAACTAAACCTGCGAAAGAATTAGGCAACTGCAAACCAATGGGTTCAGAACATCCCTCGGTATCCAAAGCAACTCCTTTACATCCGGAGAAAGAGAGTACGATGAGGTTCTTCAAATCTGCAATGGAGGAAGGAACTTTTCTAATGCCAGTTCCACTTGCGTCAAGCACCTCTAACCGTTCCAAACCTCCTAAGTTTTCTGGTAGGTGGTCAAGATTTGAGCAACCACAAAGATAGAGAGTTTTTAGAGATGTTAATCCACAAATGGAACCTGGAAGACTTGATAGGTTATTGCAACCTTCTAGATTCAGTGAAACCAGATTTTTTAGGACTTCAATCGATGGGTGAACCTCTGATAAGTTTCCACAACCTTTAAGGGTCAATCTCTCAAGATTTGGTGCCGTGCTAAAGTTTATTGTCTGGGTCAAGCATCGACAATAACTGAGATTAATCCATAACAGCTTTTTTAAAACCTGTAACAGCAGAGGATGAAGCAAAAATGAAAGTTGTCATTAAACTAAAAAAAAAAAAAAAAAGGTTATATAATCTCAAACCCAATTTCTAGTTTCATACAAGATCAAGAAGGAAATGGCCTTACTTACCTTGCCAGATTCCTCCCATAGTTGTTCAATGCTGCTATTAGGCAAGTTAAGTTCAACAAGATTTTCGGGTTGAAAACTTGATGGTAGCGATGTTGATTGATAATCATGCCATTCTAAAAGCTGCAACTCATTACAAAGATATGTTGGGTGTTCGGAAAAGTTTGCATTGTGAATCTTCAATAATTTTAGCTTTCTCATCTTCGGGAATGGATCATATTTCAAGTCCACGTCTTTTTTTTCCGGAAAGGTCAGGAATATGCCTTTAACAGCTTCTGTTCCCTGCGTTTCAAATAATTTATTTCCATTATTAGCCTATAATGAAATCGTAACTCATTATATAACATAGCAAAGTATATCTCGATTTGGAGCTAGCTGGCATCCATTACTTATTTAAATGATCTTATATCCATCTCTGAACTTACATTCCACATATACTTGTGTATGTGTGCATGTGTGTGTGTATATCTACATAGCTATCAAGTTTGACCACACAGGTCATTATTTTTATTTTACTTAATTGAATAAAATGCGTTACCATAGAACATGGGTGACTTTTACAATTTCCTATGACCTTATGAGATGGCATTGAGGCCAAGAGATATAACATTTTTATCTAATAAGATATCCCTTACCGAATTCTTTGTTAGTACATCAATGATATCTTCTGGTACCCACAACCTGCTGCGTTTGCCTAGCTTTTCCATAACTCTGCCCCCCTTTGTAAAATGTTTCCGACGAACATATTCCCAACCTAATTCCTGTAACAAATCATGCATCCACAGGCAACTATCTTTGCCGCCAATTCTTATTAGAGCTTTTTCAACTAGAACTTCTATATTGATGGTCAGGTCACGGTCACGAGTTTCTAGTATTTTCTCAACCCGATGTCGAGGCTCTCCTTTGAAGAAACATGCAATATCCAAAAACAGTTCCCTTTCTGAATCTTTTAATCCATCAACACTTATTCTAAGCACACTAACAATATCTTCTTCATCAAGATACTCTTGTAATCTATCCAGAGTACTAAACCATTCCTTTACCGTTCTTTTAACCAAAAAGGAACCCAAAACATTGAGAGCTAAAGGAAGGCCACCCGCATATCTTACAACCAGCTTGCAAACTTCTTCGTACTCTTTTGGAGGATATTCTTTGTTGAATGCTCTCTTGCTTAGGAGCTTAAGAGCTTCATCTTTGGCTAGGTTATCAACTTTAAACACATTATTTTCACCGAACTCCTTCAACAAGTGGTTGTTTCTAGTCGTTACAATGATTCGGCTGCCTGGCTTCAAGTTACGATCTCCCGTTAAATTTTTTATCTGATCTGATTCATCAGCATCATCTAGAATAATAAGCACCTTTCTAGAACACAACCTACCTTGTAGTTTTTTCATTCCCTCGCGAGAATTTTGTATTTTTGGATGTTCTTCATTTAGAAGTTCTTTAAAGACAATTTTTTGCAAAGCAACTACATCACATTTGCTTTTAAATTTCTCTCTGACATTCTCAATGAAGCAGCTAGCCTCAAAGCAGTTTCGAATCCTTTCAAAAACTTCTTGTGCAAGTGTTGTTTTTCCAATACCTGGCATCCCCCATATCCCTATAACTCGAACATCAGAAGAATCCCCAATACGTAGGTATGGAAGCAGTTTCACAATGCGATACTTAATTCCAACTAAATCGTCATCACCACTTGAGGATTTGCTATTCAGTATATCTGAAATATTTTGAGCTATTTCCTCAATAACTTCCGACTCATACCTGCAAAATAATAGGAAAAATAAGGGGACAAATTTAATTTCTTATGATCCACAAATCAATGAAGGAAAAATGAATCTCTATTTTACGGTCTCATTTTCTCGTGAACCTGGAAAGAAGTTTCCATACTTTGTTTGCTACTCATAACATGAACCATTAAGGTGTCAGGAAAGTAGGCTTGGTCACCCACACTGAAAAATAGAGGCTACCTATTTTTGATGCCCACCCATACCAACCCAGCAAACAATTTTTTGACAAATTAAGGAAAGCCTATTGTATTTTTTACTAGAAATGATGTGTATCGAGGCTTCAAAATAAAACCCTTGTTCTCCTTGTTTTATAGTCCCAAAGTTGGGAGAAAATAAAACTTTAAGAGAAAAGCTTGAGAGAAAGGAAAAAAAAAATTGATAGTAATTTTCTTGGGTGTAATTGGGTTATGGGCTGTGAGTTGTGAGTGTTTAACCATTTTTGTATATTTCTTAGTTTTGTGAAAGGTCTGCAGCAGCCTATGGACCTAAATTAAATTAGGAAAATCATGTTAAACTTTTGTGTGTTATTTTATTAGCTTCTATTTTGCATTCTCATAAATTCGGTCAATCGGGAAATATCTGTTTTTCACGAGGATTCTAAGAATAAATAAAATAATTAAATGAATGAATAAGACTAGGAAAATTGACAGATATGAAGATGCATATATAATATCACTATAACTTGAGGAATTTACCCATTTAAACCCAAAAAAAAAAAAAAAAGTGATTTGCACCAATGACCTCCAATTTATTTTTGATTTATTTAATGTTTAAAAAATCAATTTATTCATCTTCTTCCTTTCTCTGACTCGGGCTGCATTTGCCAGGCATCAACTTTGCATTTTCCAAAGACCGCTACAACTGCCAACTAGCGCAACTGAAGCAACCAAGCATAGCAGTAGCCCTATCGATTGGCATGACCAAAAGCATCTGAGCGGCGATGGATTGCGGTGCCCAGTCGAGCCACGCAACTGAGCAATCGAGCAACCCACAAGGGTGCAACTAATCAATCAAGCCCAGTCGAGGAACCCGACTGGTCAGTCACACCGTTTGGGCCAGTCGACTACTTCCAATTGCGCCACTAGATCTGGTTTGAACTCGGGCTCATTCTCCACCGCCATCTAGCCTTTCACTGCGACGAATATAGGCCAATAAACTCGGCTGCCCAAATCTGCCATGGCCTGCTGCCGTCCACTTTGCTCAACCTCCAAGAAAGCAGCTGGGCACCGGCCAGGCCAAGGTGACCTTGAGACATAGTTGCCGGCAATGCTTTAGATATTGAAGTAAAATAATTTTTATTTTTTTTAATTATATTTTTATATAAGTGATTATATGTGATATATATATATATATATATATATATATATTGGTTATGGCCTTTATTTTATATGTGTAATAGTTTTGAACTAATTAAGGAAATAAGTTGATATATTCGTGTGTTTGATTTTACTTGATGGAAGAAAATTTTAATTAAAAGAGTTTATGGTTTGTTCAAGATTTTTGTATGCACAAATGCAAAGAAATATTTGACAGGTATTAAAGAGAAGAAATTTAGACTAATTTGTAAAGCAAATTCGTTTAAAAAAAATCATCTGAAAGATCAATATAGGTATTCTTATATGCATAAAAAATTGGGAAAATATCATTTTACTTGTGTTTTTAATTTTTATCACTAATAACCTTCAATTATGGAAAATATCACCATAAATCCTTAATTTCATTTAAATATTCAAATATGTCCAAAATATCCCTAATATCATTTTTAATATATTATACGTTGATCAAATAAATTAAAATAATAAAAAAGCCTTATTTTACTTCACGAAAAAAAAAAAAAACTACAACAAAAAAAGTCTATAGAGGCGAATTTTTTTGCGATGACATCGATAGTTTCAATCTATGCCGACGACATAAGAAGTCATCACTATAGGTCCACCTTATAGCGATGACATCAAATGTTGTCGCTATAGATTGAACCTATAGAAAGTTGCTGCTATAGACTCTCTTGTTTCGCGGAAAATATTTATTGCAAATGTTTTTTTCCCGGGAGCGCTATAGCGACGACGACGACATGTCATCGCTATAGGTCCCAAATTTTTAGGCAGAAATTTTTAGTATTGTTTTTAAGTCAAAATGTTTTTAGGATACCTATAGCGGCAACATTTTTAACCTATAGCAATGACAAATGTCATCTCTATAGGTCCCAAATTTTAGGCGGTAATTTTTAGCCCTTATTTTAAGTGGAAAATTTTTGGATAGCCTATAGTGACAAATGTCATCTCTATAGGTCCCAAATTTTAGGGCTTTTTTTAAGTCAAAATATTTAGGATAGCCTATAACGACGACTTTTTTAACCTATAGCGACGAAATGTCATGCTATAGATCTTGCACTTTAAAATGACAGCAAGCCTTCTTCTTTCCCATTTCTCTTTCCTATTTCGCCTCCATCTTTCTTTTCTCTCCCATTCAAGCTTCCTAAGTGATTTCGAAGAAGTTTGTAAGGTATTTTTACTTAGTTTTTTTTATTGTTTATATGGGTTTTTTGAAAAATAGTGATTGGTTATTGGTTTGATTACTAAAATCTTGTTCTAATTTTATTTTTTGGTTATTGGTTTGATTAATAAATTTTCCCTGGAATGATTGTTTCTGTAGGTTTTAGAGAGTTTGAAGAGAAAAAGCAATGACCTTTACCAAAAGCTCGGTAATTAAATATATGTGTGCTTTGACTGACATATTTCTGGGTTTATCTTTCTGAGTTCTTTGATATTACATTCTTGGTCAATAGATTGATTTTTATTTTTTTTTAGATTAGCATCTGATGATGCGTGCGTAATTAGTATTGGTGTTTAACAAACTAGCTCTTATGAAATTTAGGTTTAGGATTAATATAATTTTTTATTTTTTTTTTATAAAAAAATCAGAGTTATAGTGACAACAAATGTTGTCTCTATAGATTTACGTCTATAGCGACAACATTTGTCGTTGCAATAGACCTACAACCACGAACCTATTGTGACAACATGTAACGTCGACATTGTCGTTGGTATATATTTATAATGATGAATTTTTAGTTTATAGCGATGACAAATGTCATTTTTACTTTTATGAGAAAAGTGTCAAGAAGGATAAATTTCACTTATGGCCATTTACTTTTTCCAAATAATTATAGTTATGATCATATGAACTTATTTAAAC